>JAJPUD010033724.1:0-11202 GCA_023553655.1 Myrmecobius fasciatus
AAGGAAGGAAGGAAGGAAAAAGAAGAAGAAAATAAGAGGAGGAGGAGGAGGGGGAGGAGGAGGGAAGAGAAGAAGAAAGGAGATGGAGAAGGAGGAGAAGAAGAAGACACAAGATCATATCTACTATGAAAATCATATGAAAAATTTTAAGCATAACATTTATATCTTCATACAAATAGTTGTTTTTTTTATTTTATTTTATTTTTTATTAATACTTTTTATTTGCAAAACATATGTATGGGTAATTCCTAAACATTAACCCTTACAAAGCTTTCTGCTACAAATTTTTCCCCCTTACTCCCCACCCGTCCCCTAGATGGCAGGATATCCACTACATGATAATTATGTTAGAATACTTAAGAAATCGAATATATGTATAGTTATTGCATCATTTTTTGTGCAGGAGAAATCATATCTGCAAGAAAGAATAATCTGATAAAGGAAATACAATGTAAGCAAACCTCAATAGAGAACATGAAAATGTTATGTTGTGGTCCACATTTCACATCCCTCTCTCTAGGTGTCTATGGCTCTCTTCACCAAACAATTGGAACTGGTTTGAAGCATTTCATTGTTGAAGAGAGTGATGTCCATTAGAACTGATCCTCATATAGTATTGTTGTTGCCGTGAATAATGATCTCCTGGTTCTGCTCACTTCACTGAGCATTAGTTCATGCAAGTCTCTCCAGGCCTCTCTGAAATCGTCCTGCTGGTCGTTTCTTACAGAACAATAATATTCCATAACATTCATATACCATAATTTGTTCAGCCATTCTCCAATTGATGGGCATCCATTCAGTTTCCAGTTTCTAGCCACTACAAAAAGAGCTGCCACAAACATTCTTGCACATCATACAAATAATTGAAAAGAAATGTAAATAGCCCAAGATAAAGATTGATTTCTTATGTACTCTACTGAAGACCTTCTTCCAAGTTGATATGGAATAATAGCTATTCTATAATACCTAATTATACCATCATCTAGTTCTCATCTTTCCATCTTCAGATGTTTATTAAACACTTGGCTAACATCTTGCTAAATTTCATCTATAACATTCACCTGATCTATCAATCTACTACCCATGACAACAGAGAAAATAGGGTTCATCTGATAGGTAAGACTTTCTGCTGAAGCCCTCTTGGTTTGTTGTGCTCACATCTTCCCTTTCATCTCTTCAATAATCCCTTCTTGAATTCTCCCAGGGATCACAGCCAAGGTCATTAGAGATTCTATCTTCTTCCTATTTTTAAAAAATCAGGACATTCTCTTTTCTCCAGTCCTTTAGACCTGCTCCTGTTCTTCATAGGCTTCCAATCTCATTGAAACAGGCCCAACAGCAAGAATAGCTCCAAATAGATATATGGCCTAGATATAAAAGGTCACATCATAACCAAATAAAAGGAGTGAAGAAGAAATTATCTTTCAGATCTAAGGAGAGGTCATGACCAATTAAGAGAAATAGATGATCCAAGAAGATAAAAATTTAATTACATAAAAATCAAAACAAATTGCCCAAAGAAATCCAGGGCAGCTAAGATTAGAAGGAAAATATTTAACTGGGAAAAAAAATCTTTGCCACAAGTTTTTCGATAAAGGTATCATCTCCAAGATGTATAAGAAACTAGTTCAATTTATAAGAATCATTCCCCAGTTGGCAGAATTAATAGGCAGTTTTTAAGGGGGAGAATCTAAGCTATCTACAACAATATGAAAAAAATGTTCCAAATCACTAATAATTGAAACAAGACTGAAGTTCTATTTCATACTCTTCAGATTAGCAAAGTTGACAAAAAAGGAACATGATGTATATTGGAAAAGCTTTGTGAAAATGAGTACCTTGATATACTGTTGGGGAAGCTGAATTGGTCCAGTCATTCTGGAAAGCAATCTGGAACTACCCCCCAAAAGTTGCTTTGTAAAACCTTTAACTCACTACTAGGACTATACCCCAAAAAGATCAAAGAAAAAGGAAAAGATCCTATATGTATGAAAATCTTTTGTAGCAGCTCTTTTTATCATAGCAAGGAACTAGAAACAAGAGAGTACTCACAAATTGTGCTATAGGAATGAAATGGAATACTGCTATACTAAAAGAAATGATGAAAGACATGGATTCAGAGAAACCTAAGAAGATTTGTATGAACTGATTCGGAGTGAAGTGAGCAGAACCAGGACGCCAATTTATGTCCTGATCCATGTTGTCAGGGAAGTTGAAGCTGGTGGATTTCTTGAGTTTGGAAATTACAAACTGTATTATAGCTAAGTTTGTTATTAATATGGTGAACCCCTGGGAAGGGTTGACCTGGGGCCTAGGTTAGAAACAAAGCAGGTCAAAGCTAATCAGAATAGTATTGAATGGGTGATTGGTCCCTTCCTATACTTCCAGCCTGGAAAAAAAATTAAGATACTCTTATTTAGTTTAAAATTCTATTCATTTAAAATTTAATTTTTTCCAATTACATGTAAAAACAATTTTTAACATTCTTTTGAAAAAAAATTTATTTCCAAATTCTTTCCCTCATTTCCCTCATTGAGAAGGCAAGTGATTTGATGTTACATATGTAGAGTATGATTCTATCAGTTTTTTCTTTGCACATGGATAGCATTTTTCATCATGAGCCCTCTGGAATTGTATTATTGTATTGCTGAGAATAGCTAAATCATTCACAGTTGATCATCGTATTGTTTTTACTGTGTATTATGTCCTACTGGTTCTACTCATTTCACTTTGCATCAGTTCATATGTTTCTAGGTTTTTTATATTCATCATTTCTTTTAGTATAATAGTGTTCCATCATAGTCATATACTATAACTTGTTCAGTCATTCTCCAATTGATGGGCATCCCCTCAGTTTCTAATTCTTTGCCACCACTAAAACAGCTGCTATAAATATTTGTGTACATGTAGGTCTAGAAACAATCTTGGTAGTATATTGTTGCTGGGTCATAGGGTATAAGTGAGTTTTATAGCCTTTGGGCAATAGTTTCAAATTACTCTATAGAATGATTAAATCAGGTCACAATTCCACTGGCAATGTATTAATGTTTCAATTTTACCACTTCCCCTCCAACATTTGTCACTTTCCTTTTCTGTCATATTAGCCAATCTGTTAGATGTGAAGTGGTACTTGAGTTTTTATTTTATTTTATTTTATTTTATTTTTTTTTCTTTTTTTGCTGAGGCAATTGGGGTTAAGTGACTTGCCCAGAGTCACACAGCTAGGAAGTGTCTGAGACCAGATTTGAACTCAGGTCCTCCTGACTTCAGGGCTGGTGCTCTAACCACTGAGCCACCTAGCTGCCCCTATTTTATTTTATTTTTGCTGAGGCAGTTGGGGTTAAGTGACTTGCCCATGGACACACAGCTAGGAAGTGTTAAGTGTCTGAGGCCAGATTTAAGCTCAGTTTGTCCTGACTTCAGGGCTGGTGTTCTATCTACCTAGTTGCCCCCACCTGAGTTGTTTTAATTTGTATTTCTCTAAACAGTAGCTATTTAGGGAATTTTTTCATATAATTATAGCTTTGATTATTTCATCTGAAAACTGTCTATTCATAGCCTCTGATCATTTATCGATTGGGGAATGACTCTTGTTTTTATAAATTTTATGAATTTACTCAAATCCTCTACATATGTGAGAAATGAGACCTTCATCAGAATAACTTGTAAAAAAAATTTCACAATTGTGATTATTGTGTATTTTGATAGGGATGTTTTTAAAATAAGGAAACAAATATTGCTAAAAATGGTCACCTTTGAAAGACTTAAGAATTCCAATCAGTGATGATGATTCTGATGAACAATGACTCCAGAGGACCAGGGATGAGGAACGTCACAAAACATACACTTTTGGACATAGTCAATATGGTAATTTATATTTCTTGACTATATTTGTATGGTGTGTTGTTTATAATTATTTCCTTTTCCCTTTTTTCATTGAAGGGGGAATCTGGGAATAAATAATAATTGCTTGACAATTTTCAAAAATATAATTTAAAAATTATCCCCAATAGTGGCTCAGCAATAACATGTAAAACAATGTAGGTCATGTGGGCTAGGTGACTTGAACTGATCCAGAGTATCTAAGGACTCTCTTACCATCTCCTTTTTTATATCAGGCTTTAAATATCACTGAACCCCTTCTGTTCCATCCTTTCCAGTCCAAGGTCATTTTCCTTGAGCAAAAGAGAAGTCAATAAAATTGATCGCTTCTACCTTCTTTTGGTCACCAGTTATCACAGGTTCTGAGCTGAGGTCGTCTCCTTTCTTTGGTCTTCATCTTTTTCTTCAGTAGTTAACTGTCCTTAGTTTTTCTTGCTAATTATCCCCAGATCATCCTGAACTTTAACACTACTGACAATCTTCTTGCATGCCTTTATATTCATCTTCTGGTCCTTGTCCTTTCTTCCATCTGCTCTAACTGTGGTTTTCAAAGCATGGTTTGAGGACCTTTATTATTTATTCTTTTTTTCACTTTTCTATTTGTTATTATATTTATTACAAAAATAGAGTCCAAGGACTATTTTCATAGCAATAATAAGACTAATTTGCTTGCTATAAAATTCCCTTTTCTAACTACATATCTGTATGAAGGTAGATTTTTTCATATGCTTCAAAATAATCCTGGTTTAAAATTCTATAGGAAAAATCAGGGAATTTTCCCCTTTAAAATAGATTGAATGCAGAAGCAGATATGAGAATACGGTTGTCTTGTATTAAGTCAGACTTTAGAGAGACTTAAAAAAATTTATAAAACAATACCACTTTTCTTGCAATTGTTTCAAAATATGCATATTTTCATAACACTGTTATATTATTAATGTTAACATGTAATGAATTTATTGTTGTTATTTTAAATGAGTTAACAAATTATTATAAAATGCTAATTGATAAATGTCAGTAGATAGAATCCATTTGATATTTAAGAATGTAAAGGGGGCTTGAGACTAAAAAACTATTTTGACTTTAAGGCTAATGAGTCCAACCCCTTCATTTTATAAACCAAGCAATGGAGACACAGAGTGAATAGTGTCTTGCTTAGGGTTTCACAACCAGTAAGTCTAAGCAATATTTGAATCCAGTTCTTTTTTACCCCTCCCTCCTACCCTCCTCTCACTGTAACTGCCTCTTATTCAAGGAAAAGAAAATAGGGGCAGCTAGATGGCATAGTGAATAGAGCACTGGACTTGGAGTCAGGAGGAACTGAGTTCAAATCTGCTCTCAGACACATAACACTTACTAGTTTTATGATCCTGGGTAAATCACTTAATCCCAATTGTCTCACCCAACCCCCACCCTCACAAAACAAATTAAAAAATAGCTATAAAATTGGATTTGTTGAAAGTATATCTGTCTAATTACACTGATGGTTTTGGCATCCTATCATAGGAAAATTCTTTGTCGGACCATGGAGTCCAAGAAGAACTATTCTCTTTTATATAACCACTAATACCTAGATTCTTCCTGTCCTTAAAGAAACCTTCACTCCATCTTGCCATCCTTTCAAGCTTCCATCCTATATCTCTTCTTTCTACAATCAAAATCATTGCCTCCACTTCCTCAAGCTCCTATTCACTTCTCAAACTCTTTCAATACAGCTTTCACCCCAACCCACCTCAACTGAAACTGCTCTCTCCAAGGTGATCAAAACTCTGACTGCTCAACCTAATTAATGGCCCTTTTATAGTTATCCACATCCTACTTGACTTCTATGTGGCTTTTGACCTTATCAAACACTTACTTCTATAGGATGCTTTTTCCTCCTTTAGCAATTATGATACTACTCTCTTCTGGTTGTTTGCATCTGTGTAAGAGTTGTTTCTCATTCTTTGCTAAATCATCATCCATTTCCAATCCCCTAACTACAGTTGTCTACCAAGGACTTCTCTTCTGCCTTTATCTCTTGTCTTCTCTCCTTTTCCTTCTTCTCTCCTATTTTCTCTTCTCTCATCTTTCCTTTCCTCTTCTCTCTTCTCTACTCCCCTCATCTTTTCTCTTCCTTATTTTCCCTTTCCCCTCTTCTCCCCTTTTCTCCATTTCCTCTTCTCTCTCTTTCCCTCCCTCCCTCCTTCTCTCTCTCTCTCTCTCTCTCTCTCTCTCTCTCTCTCTCTCTCTCTCTCTCTCTCTCTCTCTCTCTCTCTCTCCCCCTCCTCTCTCTCCTCTACTTTGTTCTCTTCTTCCTTCTTGTTCTCTTCCCTCATGTCTCCCTTCTTCTCTATTTACTCTCATTTTGTGATCTCACCTGTTTCACTTGATTCAGTTATCATTTTTATGAATGAGTCCCTAAAATATGTAACAGCTCTCTGAAAACTTATCCTACACTATAAATTACCTGAATGTTCTACCAACACCTCAAACTTTAATGTCCAAAATGGAGCTCATTGTCTTATTCCTCAAGACAAACCCACTTTTCCTCCAGAATTCCCCATTTTTGGTAGAGGCAGAGAGCCACTGATCTTTCAATAAGTTAGGTTTCAAACTTCCGTCATCTTTGATTCTTTCTTTCTCTTAATTCCCATACCCATTTGACAAGTCTTGTCATTTCTACCTCCATAGCATTTCCCAAGTCTTTATCCTTCTCTCTTCATATAGTCATTTCTCTAGATCCAGATCTTTACCATTTCTTGCCTAATTGCATTGCAGTACTCTTCTAATTGGTCCCCTGCTTCCAGTTTCTTCCCTCTCTGATCTATTGTTTAAGAAACTGACAAAATAAATTATCCTCAAGCACATATCTGATCATATCACTCCTGTTCACAAAATGTTCAATGGGCTAAATTCAGATGATATTGTGATTACTGATGTTTCTAAAATCACTGTGATTTATCTGCCCCCATTCTTAGAATCCCTAGCTTCCTTCAAGACTCAGCTCAGGGGCAATCTCCTTCAGTATTAGATTTTAGTGAAATAAAACTAGAGAGATTGCAGTCAGATTATGGAGTATCTTTAATTCCAGGCTAAAGAATTTATAGTTTATCCTACAGGCTCTGGGAGCCACTGAAGGTCATAAAGCAAGAGAATCACATGGTCAGAGCTATGCCTTAAAAATATTATTTTAGCAGTTATTTCAAGGATGACTTGCAAGATGCTGAGGACAGAGAAACCAATTAGGAAGCTGTTTCAACAGTCCAAGGGAGAGGTGATAAGGGCTTGAAAGAGGATGGTAGAAGTGTGAATGGAAGTAAGAGGAATGTAAGAATTGTGTAGAGGAAGAATTGAAAAGATTTGGCAATTGGTTGAATATGGGGATGGATATGGGGATAACAAACAGTGTTAGAGCTAAGGAGGATTCCAAGGTTTTAGGCTAAGTGAATGACTGGGAACGTAATAGTGATATTATTAGACAGGGAAATTGAGAGGAGGGACAGATTTGGGGAGGCTAGATGAAATAGTTCAGTTTTTAATATATAGAATTTGATACTGATATGCTGAACTTGATATTGAACTGGCAAGACATTCAGTTGGAGATGTCCAACAGGCAGTTGTTGAGATGGCATTAGAATTCAATTCAAAAATTGGTGCTGGATATAGAGATTTAGAATAAATCTTCCCTGAATTGAGTCAAAACCAGTAAAGTAGATGAAATAACTAAGAAATAGCATAGAGTGCTCAAAAGGCTATCAAACTGTGCATACCCTTTGATTCAGCAGTGTTTCTATTGGGCTTATATCCCAAAGAGATCTTAAAGGAGGAAAAGGAACCCGCATGTGCAAAAATGTTTGTGGCAGCCCTTTTTGTAGTGGCTAGAAACTGGAAATTGAAAGGATGCCCATCAATTGGAGAGTGGCTGAATAAATTATGGTATATGAATGTTATGGAATATTATTGTTCTATAAGAAATGATCAACAGGATGATTATAGAGACATCTGGAGAGACTTACATAAACTGATGGCAAGTGAAATGAGCAGAACCAGGATTTCATTGTACATGGCAATGGCAAGATTATAAAATGATCAGTTATAATGGGTGTGGCTCTTTTCAACAAAGAGATGATTCAGGCCAGTTCCAATAATCTTGTGATGAAGAGAGCCATCTATATACAGAGAGAGGACAGTGGGAATTGACTGTGTACCCCAACATAGTATTTTCATTCTTTTTGTTGTTGTTTACTTACATTTTGTTTTCTTTCTCATTTTTTTTTCCTTTTTGAACTGATTTTTCTTGTGTAGCATGATATTTGTGGAAATATGTGTAGAAGAATTACACATGTTTAACACATATTGGATCACTTGCTATCTAGGGAGGGGATGGGGGGAAAGGGAGGGAAAAAATTAGAACACAAGCTTTTGTAAGGGTGAATGTTGAAAATTATCCATGTATATATTTTGAAAATAAAAATATTTAATTAGAAAATAAAAATAATAATTTATTGCTAAAAAATATTAACTATCATCTGAGCCTTCAGCAAATCATAATTTTTTACTAGTGAATAGTCTTGCCTCAATGTTGATAACTGCCAGACTGATCAGGGTGGTAATTGCTAGAGGAAATGGCTGTAGCAATTTCTTTTCTTTTCTTTTTTACTTTAATAGTCTTTTCCCCCAATTACATGTCAAGACAATTTTTAACACTTGTTTATACAAGATTTTGAGTTCCAAATTTTTCTCCCTTTTTCTCCTCTCTCCCCTCTTTGAAAAATGGCAAATGATTTGATCATGTCTGTGCTCTATACTTCTATATTAGTCAAATAGGTGAAAGGAGAAACAGATCAAAAGGGAAAAAATGCACAAAAAGAATACTATAAGTGAAAAAAGTATCCTTCTCTCTGCATTCTGAGTCCATCAGTTCTTTATCTGGATGTGGATAGCATTTTCCTTCATGAATCCTCTATACTTGTCTTGGATCATAATGTTTCTGAGAAGAGCTGAGTCATTCATAGTTGATCATCACACAATGGTGCTGATACTGTATACAATGTTTTCCTGCTTCTGCTCATTTCATTTTGTATCAGTTCATACAAGTCTTTCCAGGATTTTCTGAAATTCACTTGTTCATCATTTCTTATAGAACAATAAGTATTCCATTCATATAGCACAGCTTGTTCAGTTGACCATTCCCTAATTGATAGCCATCCCCTCAATTTCCATTATTTTGCTACAAGAATAAGAACCGTTTATAAATATTTTTGCATATGTAAGTGCTTTCCCTTCTTAATGATCTCTTTGAGGTACGGATCTAATAGCTGGTATTGCTGGATCTAAGAGTATGAACTGTTTGGTTGCTCTTTGGACATAATTCCAAATTGTTCTCTACAAGGTTGGATCAATTTATCACTCTACCAACATTTAATTGCATTAGTGTTCCAATTTTCCCATATCTTCTCCAACATTTATCATTTTCCTTTTTTGTGTGTCAATTAGGTATGAGGTGGTACCTCTGAGGTTTTGTATTTGCATGTCTCTAATCAAAAATTATTTAGAGCATTTCTTCATATGCCTTTAGATAGCTTTGATTTCTTCATCTGAAAACTGCCCGTTCCTATCTTTTTATTATTTATCAATTGGGGAATCGTTTGTATTCGTATAAATTTGACTCAGTTCTCTCTCTCTCTCTCTCTCTCTCTCTCTCTCTCTATATATATATATATATACATATGTATATATGTATATATATATATATTGGAGAACTGAGTTCTTTATCAGAGACACTTTCTATAAAGATTGTTTCCCAGCTCTCTGCTTTCCTTCTAATCTTGGTAGCATTAGTTTTATTTGTGTAAAAGCTTTTAAACTTAATATAATAAAAATGATTTTTTTTGCATTTTGTAATGTTCTCTATCTCATATTTGCTCATGAGCCTGTAACTCACTTAACTTCTCCTTTAAGAATTTCGATGCTATACCACTTGGAACATATATGTTTAGTATTGATATTACTTCACTGTCTACTGTGCCTTTTAGCAAGATGTCGTTTACTTCCCTGTCTCTTTTAATTGGGTCTGTTTTTGCTTTGCTGGGTTTTTTTTTTCTTCAGCTGAGGCATTATAGATTCTGCTCTAGCTCCTTTACGCTTTACTCTGAGTCTCTCTGCTTCAAGTGAGTTTCTTGTAAACAACATATTGTAGAATTTTGGATCATTATTCACTCTGCTAGAAGATCAGAAGGGAAGCAATAAGTTGGGAAATGTTTTTACATTTAAGGGTTCTGATGAAGGTCCCATTTCTAAAATATATAGAGAACTGACTCAAATTCATAAAAACTCAAGCCATTCCTCAACTGATAAATGGTCAAAGGATATGAACCAATAATTTTCAGAGGAAGAAATTAAAACCATTTCTAATCATATGAGAAGGTACTCTAAACCACTATTGATCAGAGAAATGCAAATTAAGACAACTCTGAGATACCACTGCACACCTCTCAGATTGGCTAAGATGACAGGAAAAGATAATGATGAATGTTGGAGGGGATATGGGAAAACTGGGACACTGATACATTATTGGTGGAACTGTGAACGGATCCAACCATTCTGGAGAGTAATTTGGAGTTATGCTCAAAAAGTTATCAAACTGTGCATACCCTTTGACCCAGCAATGTTTCTATTGGGCCTATATCCCAAAGAGATCTTAAAGAAAGGAAAGGGACCCACATATGCAAAAATGTTGTGGCAGTCCTTTCCATAGTGGCAAGAAACTGGAAACTGAGTGGATGCCCATCAGTTGGAGAATGGCTAAGTAAGTTATGGCATATGAATGTTATGGAATATCATTATTCTATAAGAAATGATCAGCAAGATGATTTTAGAGAAGCCTGGAGAGACTTAAATGAGCTGATGCTAAGTGAAATGAGCAGAACCAGAAGATCATTGTACAGAGCAACAACAATATTATATGACGATCAATTCTGATGAATGTGATTCTTTTCAACAATGAGATGACTGGTGCCAGTTCCAATGATTTTGTGATGAAGAGAGTCATCTACACCCAGAGAGAGGACAGTGAGAACTGAATGTGGATTACATCATAACAGTCTCACTCTTTTTGTTGTTTTTCGCTTGCATTTTGTTTTCTTACTCATTTACTTTCTTTTTTTAATCTGATTTTTCTTGTGCAGCAAAAGAATTGTATAAATATGTTTATACATATTGGATTTCACATATACTTTAACATGTTTAACATAGATTGGATTGCTTGCCATCTAGGGGAGGGAGTGGGGGAAAGGAGTTCAAAATCTGAAACGCAAGGCTATGTAAGGGTCAGTGTTG
>JAJPUD010033725.1:0-11202 GCA_023553655.1 Myrmecobius fasciatus
TCCTCCTCCTCCTCCTCCTCCTCCTCCTCCTCCTCCTCCTCCTCCTCGGTGCAGAGATTCAGATAGCTACTATAGTTAGATGCGTGAGGTTCCTTCTGGCAGAGAGACGATTGGGATTGCAATTGGGCGCCTCCTGCTTAATAAGGGCACAGAGTGCTTGTGGGTGTGGCTACCCCTGGGAGAATCAAAGCCATTTTCATCCCATATTTTGGGGTCAGCTCGGATAGCAGAGAGACTGAGGCTAAAGTACCAAGTCATCAGTGCAGTGCCAGCTAAGAGGAGGTCTTTTTTTTTTCTTTTCTTCTATTTCTTTTCTTCTTAAGTGGCAATAGGGTTAAGTGACTTGCTCAGCGTCACCCGGTTAGTAAGTGTGGTCCCATTTGAACTCAGGTCCTTCTGACTCCAGGGTGGGTGCTCTACCCACTGTGCTACCTAGCTGCCCCTAAAATGAATTCTCTAAGGCTGGGAGAAGTCCGTGGCTTTCCTGGGCAACAGGTTACTCGCCCTGAGGCACACAGGGTTAGGTCAGTCGACAAGCATTTATTAAAAGTGCCTCCCAGGCCCTGTGCTGAGCACCAGGGCTCCATTTGGTGCCCCAGAAGAGCCGGGGATGGGAAGTGGAGATCTCCCGGAAGAGCCCTGCCTTATCCCGAGGGGGATCCCCTCTTCTCCAGGCCGCAAAATTCTGTAGGGGGTTGTGGGGCCCAATTTCTGGAAAGGGAACCCAGGCAGCCCCCCTCCCAGCCAGGACTCAGGCGGTAGACCAGGTGAGAAAAGAACAGGCTTGCCTATCAGCCAAGCCCATTAGGTCAATTAAGAGTTAATATCATTATATAACACAAAAGGCCTCATTAACTGACTTTAAAGAGTGTAATTACTGGCCCATTGTGTTTGGCTGCCTCTTAACATCCTCCCGGAGGCCTTGCCAAGGTTCCGAGATGAAACATCCCTCTTGGAACAGACAGAGACCTCAGTTCCAGCAGACCCTGAGGATCCTCCGGGCTGGGCACATGTGCTCCAGGGCCGGCCCCAGGCGGGGGGGGGGGCGCATCCCAAATGGCCTCCCCACCCCCCAAGGCCAAGGAGCTCGACGCTCCCCATCCCCCACCCCGGGAGCCTCCCTCCATGAGGCCTCCCTTGGAAGAAAGGGGGCCAAGGATCTGGCTGGAGCTGGCAGCCGGGCCGGCTGTGTCGGGCCTGCCTGAGCTCATGGGAAGCCCACGGCTCGGTGACACTG
The DNA here is from genome assembly GCA_023553655.1 of Myrmecobius fasciatus. Taxonomy (NCBI): domain Eukaryota; kingdom Metazoa; phylum Chordata; class Mammalia; order Dasyuromorphia; family Myrmecobiidae; genus Myrmecobius; species Myrmecobius fasciatus. Next base: position 1,238 of record JAJPUD010033725.1, read on the forward strand.
TGGTCCGTCACCCCTGGGCTGCCCGATGGCGGCCAAGTCACTTTCCTCTCCTGGGCCCCGTAAGGAAAAGGAGAAAATGTAGACCCTGCTCCCAGGATTGCTGGGAAATCTGGAAGTGTCCATTTTTTGGTTGCTTTTTTTTTTTGGGGGGGGGCAGGGCTGTAACTAGGATTTCAACACTTAAAAAGGAACTTCTGGTGTGTAGAGTCCCTCCACCAAAGCAGTTTTGCAACTATTTTGCAAATGATCTTCTGAGATTCAAAGGTTCTTAATCTGAGGTCCATGAACTTAAAAAAAAAATCACTTTTACTCCCCTTGGATTCTTTTGTCACCTCATATTTTAGTTGCCACATTTAAAAACCCAGTTCCAAGAAGGGGACCATAAGCCTCCCCAGCCTGCCAAAGGGGTCTGCAAAGAATGCCTGTGACCTCGAGGTTGAGTCGTCTGGGATCTGGGATCCATGATCTCCCAGATCCCAGAGGCTGGAGCTGGGTTTAAACTCACCTTCCTGGTTCCAAGGAGGGAGGGAGGGAGGGACGGACCACCAGTCCCTAGGGGTACACTGCCTCTCTAATAGGATTAAGAATCCCCTCTGATTCTAGCAATTATGTTAATTGAGACTCGCCATCAAATGGGGACAGTAATACTTGAACTAGCACATGGGATCACGGGATGGAAATGCTTTCAAGTTTTGTAAGAATGAGTTATTTCTTCATATATTGGGCAAGTCACTTTCTTCTTTATAATTCGATTTCCTTTCTAGCACAATGGCAGCGGGAGTTCATAGTATAATTAGGATGGTGATCAATCATCATCTTGCCATCCTCAGGGAGGGTGTCCTGAGAATGTAAAGGGGCTCGGTGGGATTCGATTGTAGTCTGTGATGGATGTGGCCTCACAGGGAGCTCTCTTGTTATAAGGGACTATTTCTCCATTTAGAAAATATTTTATATGGGTTTTCTTGGTTGTTTTTCTCCAAGCAGTCCATGAGAGGATTTTTGAGCTCTATTTTATAAGAGAAGAAGAAAAACTAATGGCTGGAGATGAAGTGATTGGCCCAGCACTACCCAGAGAATTAGAAGCAGAGAAAATTTCAAACTGGCTTCTTTTGACTCGGAATCCAGGGCTCTTTCTATTCAAGTGGGTTAAGGGGGCGATGTTGGGCAGGTCTGGGGAGTCCTGTGAAAAAGAAGGCCTCTGAGGAGCTGGTGCTGGGCTACAAGAAGGGGCTACTACCTCCCCAGACTGGAAGCCAGTGGCTGGGCTCCTCAGTCCTCTCCATCTCTCCAGCCCAAGGTTATTCTAGCCTTGATGTTTCCGCAGGGAGACTAGGGAACGTCTATTTTGGTTTTTTTCTGGAGACCCCTCAACAGCCCCGATTTGGGTTCAGAGCAAATGGTTCCCAGGGACATTGGTACTGGACTGCTCTGAGCAAGCAAGTCAGTAGGAGGGAGGGATCGGAGGCCTGGGCCTCTAAGCCAAACCCTAGGAATGGAAAGAACACCAAGAACTTGAGCCTGCAGCAAATGGGAAAACCCAGGTGAGCAATGGAAAAGAATGATTGGGCACACACCCAATGGGCAAATAAGGGTCCTGTCTGCACTGACATTCAGTGTTCTGTCTTGGCTCCATACTTCACATTTCAAGGTTCCTCTCTGCTGTTCTATGTTCTAACCCCCCTCCCCCCCTCCCCCAAGCCCAGCCCTGACATTCCCTGTTCAATCTGACTTTCCCAATACTAAAACCCTTGCCGGTTCTTCAGTCTCCTATTTGAAGGTCCCTCTTCTTCCCTCTGACGTTCCATGTTCTAAGGCGCCCCCCCCCCCCCGCTCAGGCCCAACATTTTCAGTTCTAAGAGTAACAATTTCGTTTGACATTTATGTAACATTTAAAAAATTTCAAAGTTTCATATACATTTTGTTACCAAACCTCCACCAAATCCTGTTAGGGAAGTACAACAGGGATTTTACTCCCATTTTACAAAGGAGGGAACTGAGGCTCTTTAAGAGAATGTGACTTGCTCACTCTCACATGCGTAGAAAGTGTCAATGCTGGGATTTTAACTTGGGTCCTCCCTCCTCCAACCAAGATTCCATGATTACTGGGGAGTCAAGGCAACTCTGATCCTTGTGTCTTCAGTCCCCCAAATGGGAAGGCTGATAATAGTAATTATTCACAATCACTTTCTCTGGAAGCCTCAGAGAGGCTCATTTCATTTTTACATGCTCCCTGGGAGGTAGGAAGATAGCAATTTGTTGCCTCTGCTGAATAGCTAGACACCCAAGATTTGATCATGAATCAGCAGCAGAACCCAGAACCTCCTGCAGTTTTTGGTTGGAGGGGAAGCTCTAACTGTTTCGCCATACTGCCTCGCCTTGGAGTGTGTGGGAATCTCCTCAGAAAGAGTGGGGGGGGGGGCGTCCTCTCCTCCCCTCCCCACCCCTGTTCCTCCCAGCCTGCCCCAATTCCTCCTCGCTGGGCAAGGCCAACTGGGCACCTGTAGGTAGATCTTCTTTAAGCCAGGAATGGAGTCACTGATCCGGCCAGACACCAAGCGTCCGACGCCTGAGGTGGCCCCGATACACACCAAGAGGACCCAGGTGTCCTTGATCATCTTCTCCCCGGTAAACTGCTTATCCACGTACTTCATCTGAAATGCACACCCCAGCCCCGGCCCGAGGGAGCCATGGTGAACTCATTGGCTTGTGCCCCGCCTAGCTTTCCAGGGAAAGCATCCTCATCTGTGGCCACCTCACTTCCTGGCCTGGCCCCAACTTTCCCAGGGGGAAATGGCCTCATCATGGCAGAGCTTCAAAAGCGGGAGCCTGCTCTGTGAAGCTCTGTCTCAGCCCCACTCTGCCACCCCAGCCCTCACCTCTGCTTTTTTGGGATGCACTTGGGGAAGTTGGCCCTTGGGTCCATTTTAAGGCACGCACAGAAAAAGGGAAGCCAAAGGTGGGGGACACTCTGGGTATTCCTTTCGGTCTCCTTCTCCCCCCCCCCTTATTCCTCTTCCCCCAGGATCCTCCAGCCTCAGCCCTGGCTCCTTTCTCTCTGAATTTCAGAACTGGTAGCGACTTCAGATGCCATCTGAGTCAACTCATCCCCAAACAGGGTTGCCCGCGAATGCATCCAGCCTCCCCCTGAAAATGGCTAGCGAAGGAAAGGACCTCACGACTTCCGAAGGCAGTTCCTTGCGCTACGGGCCAGCTGATTGATTGTACCATACCCCAGTGCCTCGGGCTCCACCCTCTCTGGCCCAGTCTCCCTCTTCTCCTTGACAGCCCTGGAAATCCCAAGAGACAGGGATATGTCCTTCACTCAAACTCCACTTGTCCCCCTCCAAGCCCTGACTCCTTCCCTCTGGTCCAACCTGGGATGGCACCCTGGCTCTGCCAGCCTGAGGGGAGGCTGATTGAGATTTAGGGAGATGGCTCACCAAGTGCACGTAGGGGATGAAATAGCCCAGAGCCGCTGTGGCGATACCAAATGCCCAGATGCGGTAGGTCCTGTGATAGAAGACCCTCATGTTGCAGTAGTTGGTCAAGTGGCCGAGGCACTGCTGCTGGAGGCTCCGGCCCAGCTTGGCCCGGGGATTGTGGGTCGTGGGCAGGAGGGGCCGGTAGGTCAGTGACAGGAGCATGAGGACTAGCATGAAGATGCTGAGCACCTGGAGGGTGTGTGCCAGCTGGATCTTGTCCCCCAGGATCTTCATCAGGAAAGGGAAGGACATGGAGAAGAGGCTGCTGGCGGCAGCTACCACCCCGTTGGCCAGGCCCAGGCGCCGCTGGAAGTAGTGGCCCAGAATGACCAGAGAAGGCTGGAAGGCAAAGGAACTCCCACAGCCAAACAGGATGCCATAGGTGAAGAAGCGGGCTTCCAGGGAGCTGGAGAAGAAAAAGAAGGGCGGTCCTAGGCATCCTGGGCTTCTCCAGCTCTGGGGCCATACGCTGGCTTCCCTCACTCCTCCCCTTTTACCCTCTGTCCCTTCCTCCCTCCCTTTCCCTCTCTTTCCCTACCCAGAGTCCAAGGGGCTACTGGCTGCTCCCCACTCTGTTCCCACCCTCACATTGAACGTAGGACAAGGAGGGCCAGATGGGGGCGGGGGGAGGGAAGCCTTCCTTTTCAGGGCCAGAGACTCAGCCCTGCTACTACCTAGCTAGGGGACGTGGAATTGAGAAATGTCAGTTTTCTAGGTTTCTCAGATTTGCCTTCCTTAAAAATGAGATCCCAGCTTGAGCAGGCAAGGCCGGAGTTCCAACAAACTTGGAGAAGTATGACCCTGGGGAAGGGCAACCGGAAGGACAGTCATTACTGAGACCAGTGAGTTCAGCCCCATTTTATAGAGGAAAAAACTGAGGCTCCAAGAGGTCAATGAGTTGCCCAAAGTCCTACAGCTAATGTTTTGGGTAGCATTTGAATCCAGGCCTTTCTTACTCCCAGTCCAGTGTTCTAGCCATTATGGCGTGCTGTCTCTCACAGAGCTGGGGTCATCAGTGAGCATCAGGCCAACTTGGGGCCTCCTGTGCTCAGGCCATCTGGGATCTGGTTAGCAGAAGCCATTCTATTTCCCGTGACTTGACAGAGCCCAAAGCCCTCTTCGATTCCCTACGGTCCACTGTGGAGGCCAGCTTGGCCATCATCCCTTTGCCAGGCTCAGCCTGGTCGGATGAGAATTTGTCTGGGTTTTTTAGGCCATCGAGGGAAGATCGAGCAACTCTTCTCATCTGCCTACTGTTGTGAATTTAGCCTTCACCCCCAGACCTTGAAGTGGAACGGACCTTAGGGCCACTGTTGGAAAGAAGGAACTAGCTAGTAGGGTTTCCATAGCAACCATCACCATGGCGCTCCATCTCCGAGCATTGCCAGCACTAGGCCGGCGATGCAGGCAAAGTGAGATAAAGCCAAATGCCACCGGGCCCTGTGGATACTGCCAGAGTGGCCGTGCCAGCCAGGAACCCTTACGATGGCTTTTTGCCAAGTTACTAAGATAAAAGTCCAGAACTCTGGAGCTCGGTTTGCTCTGAGTACACTGAGGCAAAGCTTGGGGACCCTGAGCATTGATCGTGGTGACAGAAGCTATCCAGGCCATACCCACCAGTATCCCCAGTCCTGAGGGACAAGACACCTTCCTGGTCACCAGCTGGCAGACTTAGAGGCTGGCTAACATGGACAGGAAGAGCTGCCCCTGACTCAGAGAACTGTTCATGGCCTCCATCACCATTCACCCTACTTCCTTGCCATCTGAAATGACTCAAAATTCTGGGCGATACAACAGGAAGGACGGGTTTGGGCCTCCTGCCAGCAACCGAAGCTACTTTTCCATGAGCAGTGAAGCCAGATGTCCTGGTCATTGGTGTAATGGAAAAAACGTGAGTTTTGGAGGCAGAGGACCTGGGTTCAAATCTCACCCTGCTATTTATTGTCCATAAAGTGAAGGCGTCGTATTTCATGGCCTCTGAGGACCCAAGCAGCTCTGACACCCCACGATTTCTGACTCTGATGATGTTTACAAGAAACGCCAAGTTGTGGGGGCTTCGGGGCAAGATAGCTCCAATTGCAAGTTCTTGCATGGGGCAGTCCCTGCCACTGTACCCCACCCCCATTAGTGAGCCCATGTGGCCTGGAAGGGAAATGGGATCCTTATGTGCCTAATTTGTTTACGCTTTGCTTGATCTTACAAAATAGCTCAGTGGCGAGCAGCGGAGGGGCCCCTCCTCCATCCTGCCGATGCCCGGGGCATGGCATTCTGCTGGGGCACACGAGGCCGGATGCTGCAAGGGTCCTGAGAGGTGCAGGCAGCCGCCCCATCCCCGGGGCAGGCTCCACGGGGGTTTCCCCCTTTTTTCCGTCCCAATCTAATGGGACGGCGCCAAACCTTTTTTTTTTTTTTTTTTTTTTTTTTTTTTGCTGGCCGAGTCTGAGCTTTGCTAGCAGGTCGGGTGGGAGCTCGGGTGGGTGGCCGGAAATGTTAGACTCATAAAAAAAGTTGGCTCACCCTCAGAGAGCGCAGGACCGTAAAATAAATGTTTTTTTTTTTTTTTTTTTTTTAAAGCAATGACTCTTCTTGAGGCTATGAGTCCCAATGCCAGGTACCCTTCTGGAAAGAGATTGGTTGGGATGGAGAGATGAAAGACAGTATGGTACAGTGGTAAGAACACTGGACTTGGAGTCTAGAGAGCTGAGTTGGGATCTTGCCTGATGCTTCCTATCTGGGTGACCTTGAACAAGTTTTTCCCCCTGTCCAAACTGGGCCTCAGTTTTTGCCTGTGAAAACATAGGGGCTTGGATTACACGATCGCCTGGGTCCCTTCTGCCTCTGATGCCTCCTATCCTATGGCCTCTTCCAATGGCCCTTGGATATTTTGCTCTGCTCACCTTTCTCTTGCATCACCGTCCCCATCTCCTCCATGTTCAGACAGATCGAGTCTCACATGGGCCCAGATCGACAAGGAATCCCCCTGATGACCCCACTTTTCCCAACCCGAGGAAAGACTTGCTGATTGACTTCTCTCCCGCTCATACCCACTGGAGAGGGAGGTACCTCTATCTACTGAAGGGGCAGATCCAGACTGCTTGAGGGTGACTTGGGGTGGGGGTGGGTCTCTGTTTCTACAGCAGATGGACAGACCCGGATGGTGACAGGCTGCCATAACAGGAGGAGATTAGATTTCATCCTTTTGTTTGGTCCTAGGGGCCAAACTCAGAGCAATGGGTTTAGGTGGCAGCGCTTGGTGCTGAGGGAAAACTTCCTGCCAATGAGAGCTGTTCAGGAGTGGAAAGGCCTCCCCCCCCCCCTTTGCCTGATTTGTGGTATTCAGGCTTCCTATTTGGCCTGGACTCGGTGCTTCTGTGGGAATGGGGCAGACAGGTTCTGGGGCCTGAGCCCAGCCAGGAATACTGCTAAATATTCCCATCTCTTCCTCTCTCCTGCTGAAAACTGGTTCTGGCTGGCTCTAGTTCTACCTGGACCCACATCATCCAGGCCCGTAGATGGCAATTCGAAATGCCTGAAGGAGAGCCCGGAACATGAATGCACCTTGAGGTGAGTTCACCTCTTCCCAGGGCTGATCTGTCCTTGAGAACCGGCCCAGAGGCAGAGAAACTGAGTGCCAATGGTGGCTCTGTTACCTTCGGCCTGTGTGATCCTGGGCCGCTCTGCTCCGAAGCACCATTTCCTCTAGGAATGGTCTCCTGGCCCCCTAGGAGCTTGATGATGACACAGAATGGGGTACTAGAAGAGGCAGTGTGGCCAAATGGAGAATCCTGGCTCTGGAGTTTAAATTCTAGCCTTGCTCTAGCTAGGTTGGACAAGTTACCTAATCCAGCAAGACTTTGGTTTCCTCAAGTGTAAAATGAGGGATCTGGGCCAGAATTGGGGGGACCTTCATCTAGAAATGTCAATAACTGCATTTCAGTGCAATCATCTTCCTTTGTAACGCAGTGTATATGCATTTAAAACCATCTCTGCTAAGGGAGGCCAGAGGCCAAGGGTCAGTTTCATAAAGGAGGGTAAGAGCTCCCAGGGTTAGAGAAGGGCCTCTACGATTCTTTCTGGCCCTAAACCTCCATGATCCTGTGAGTCTGCTTCCTATCCCCTGAATCCCACCAACTGACTCCATGGGCACTCCCGGGAATACCCATGAGGGCAGAAAAGGGGAGGGTGCCGCCTTGGGCTGGGCATGAGGGTGACTTTCTTCTTAGACCCTCAGTATGGGCTTGGAGTGTCAGCGTGGTGTCGGATGGTGCAAAGAAGTTAGATTTAACTAACTCTCTGCTAAAATGGGAATAATAATACATTTGCTAGCCACCACACAGGACCAACCAATTCTGAATAAGCCTTAAAGCAACAGAGAAGTAGATCATTTGAGAGCTATATAAAGGTCAGGGTCCATGGGAGAACCAAGGACGGGAAGATGGGCACCTCAAATTCAGCCCAAGCTGGTGACTCCCTGTACTGGCCAGGGAGGGTAATGGCAAGGGGGAAGGGAAGGGACAAGGACTGGGCTTGGGCAACCATGGTCTTACTTGGTGAAGGAACTGCTGAGGAGGCCAATGAAGGCGACGGCTGCCCCCGCCGTCGCTGGGATTCTGCAGCCCATCCGGTCTGTGAAGATGCTCACGATGGGGGAGCACAAGAAGATCATTCCCATAGCCAGGGCTCCAACCCACGCTGCACAGAGACACCAAGGACAGTGAGACCCCCTGGATCAGCTGTTGGTCAGCTCCAATTCTGAGAACATTTCCCATATCACCCAGGCCACGCCCCTTCCCTCCCCAGCCTCCCTAAGAGAGGCCTACCCAAGGCCACATAGTGCCTTAGTGACAGAGCTGGGATCATGGTCCTGGTCCTCCAGCAGCCAGTGCCTGAGAACCCAAACCATAGGATATTCCACCCAAGACTTTTCCCACCAGTCCTTGAGGGAAAGGAGAAGCTGAGCATTGGGAAGGCACTACAGGACAACAGACTTGGACCGGGAGACCAAGAGTGTGAACTCTTGTCCCAACGCTTGATCAGAGATTGTGGAAAAGTCAAGGCGTCATGGGATTTGGAACTGGAATCATCTATGTTTGGTTTTCTCATTGTACCAATGAGGAAACTGAGGCCAGGAAAGATTAAGTAATAGTAAAAAGGAGGGGGTTGGCCAGATGACCCCAAGGCTAGGAATCCTCTTCTCCTCAGACTGTTACCACCTCTCTGTTCTCTCTTCTCTGGGCTACATAATCTTAGCTCCTTTAACTTTTCCTCCTCGGTTAATTGCCAGCCCTATAATTATCTTCCCACTTTCTTCTGAATGTGTTCCAAGTTTGCAGCAGCAGCAGCAGCAGCAGCAACAACAACAAGAAACACTACTCTGTTACTGGTAGAGGGATCGATCTCCTTTGAGTTGTGAGGGGTTCAGGGAATACTGAAATTATTTCCTGGTCCCTCAAAACTCTGCTCCTCCTTGCGGCCTTCCCAGGTTCATGCTCAGGCTAGATTACCCAATGGTTAGTGCATGCTGTTGGGATGAAGGAGGCCTGGCTTCAGCTGGAGCCCTGTGAGGTCCAGTTTCTTTGACTCTGCTTCCTCGCTATCCCCTGTACGCTTAGCCCAAGCCTGGCTATCTTTGCTAATGAATATGGTAGGCTACTGGAGAGACTAGGTGAGAGAAAGAACGGGCAGACTGGTTTAATTGAAAGTTCACCATATTTGTGCTTCATCTTTGATATTTTCTAAACATGTGGTCCTAGGCAAGTCACACTTCCTCTCAGAAGGTCTCAATTTCCTTGTCTATAAGAATGAGAGGGTCGAACTAAATAATCTTTACTATGGACATTTCCAGTCTGTATTTACAATTTGATGACTATCAGAGTAACCCCATCTATGACACTGAGAAAAATAGTCCCCCGAGAGGTGTTTTTTCAGTGTTTCCCATATTTCACTCCACATTCAGAGGAAAGCAGATTTGCAAATAAGCGGCCCTATAGGGTGACTACTGTGGAGTCTCCAGTTGTTAGCACCCTCAATCCCAGAGATTGCTTTGTACCTCCTTTTTCTGTGTTGTAACGATTTGTCTGTGTATGTTGTTCCTCATTAATCAAATGTAAGCTCCCTGAGGAAAGGAGCTGGGTTTTCTGGGTCTTTGTATTCTCAGTACCTAGCACAGGTACTGGCACATAGTAGGTGCTTATGCTTGCTGAAAGGTACCAATAACTTAGACACAAAGGACAGTGAGACAAGGGAACACATAACTCCCAAATCCTAACATATTACAGCCGGAAGGAGCCTTGTTTATCATTGTTAACCTTTCTGACTCCCAAGTCCAGCCTTGACAACACTTCCTCTCAAGAATATGAAGGGTGGGGGGGTCTACGTGATAGGTATGGGGAGTCTGAGGAAAAGATCCCTTTTAGCTACAGAGGGAGAGTCAGAGAAGGCTTCTTGGAAAAGGTGACATCTGAGTTTGGTTATAGAGGAAGA
>JAJPUD010033726.1:0-11202 GCA_023553655.1 Myrmecobius fasciatus
TAATACTGAAGATTATTCCTTGATGGAACATGAATTGTCTTTGTTCTAGATATTTTGGATCCAATGATACCACATTAAGATATAAATATTTAGTGGGTGTGTTCAATGGCCTAAATTCAACAGCTAGTGACTTAATATCCAGGATTAGTTTTCTAAGTGTCAACTTCCTGAGAAAAGCCAACCACTATGGGGATGAGATATTATACAAATACTGGATGTTAAAAGGAGGAAGTCTGGAAAAGATCTCAGGAATGGATGAGATCAAAATTCACAGATTTAAAGACTCCAGGTCATGCTTGATCTGCCTCTATCAAGGGATTATATAGATTCCAGCTATCCTAATTCTTTCTTTAAGTTAGTTAATTTAAATTTTATCAAGTAAAAATCATTTGGAGAAAAAACGAGAAGAAGCTTGAAATGTTTAGTAATGTGGAAAGGTTTCGTAGTTCTAGGTTAAAGGGTCCATAATGCTTTACTCTTCCAGAGTAACTGATTGTACTTTTGATCTCCAGTAACCATCGGAAACTTTGTGTCACTGATCACAAGAGGGACCAGATGGTATGAGCTGCTTAGTACAAAATCAACTCCACTAATAGAAAAACAAACTTAAGTTAATGTTCTTATTGATGAGGGGGAAAGGAATGAATCAGCAGTCATGTCTTCATGTATGAATTAGATCACATTAGTGCTACTTCATGAAATGAGGATTTAATTTCCTAAAGTTGGTTCAAAATGGGAATTCTTTTAGTGTTCTCTGACTTAGGTAGAAGAAAGCTGTATTCTCAGTCTTCTGCCGCCTTCAAAATGCATACCCATATCTCATCAATCAGTCTGGGATAATTGTCCAAGACAATTCCAAGACAATTGTGTATAGCTTAATATCCCTTTAAATGATTCAACTGTTATGGTTCAGTCAGAGGAAGTAATGAGCAATGGTAGTGAGGGATCTCCCCAAAAGAGTTCTCAGGAATTACTTGCCTATGGAATGATTTATACTGTTATTTGCTTTTCTTTGTACCTTTCTAGCAGAGTGCCTTGTCTGTGCACAAATATGAAAAGACTCTATGATTTCATCATTGCAGGGAATTTCCAGGAAATTTTCTCAAAAAATGCAAATTTCTATCCATCTGTGACTTAGCAGATAAACACAAAGCACTCTCTGAGATAATTTAATTTAAAGAATTTACCCAAGGTCACAGACCCAGTAAGTTACAGGGGTAGAATTTGAGCCAAGTCTTCTGACTTGCAGTCTAAGGACCCTCTACCATATATCTTCTTTAAGTATAGTGAACACTTAATAAATGCTTGTGGAAGTGAATTTAATTCCAAGAGGTAGGAAGTAAATATGCATAGCCTTCTACTCTTAGTAAATTGATTCAGCCTATTTGAAGGAAGGAGTGCTATCTTTGTTACATTAGACATTGTTTACTGCTCCAAATCTAGATCAGTTCTGAAGTATGTTTGTGTTCAACGAGTTGATCTGGAGAATCCCATGAGACCTGGACAGTTCTAACCTTGATCTGTACTTCAAGACTAGAAGAGCAAGGTTCTATAAAAACCTCAATGCAATGGAACAGCTCAGACTTTGACTTATGACTTACAATAGAGCTGAACAGTGGATTCGCCCCAGAACTAACTCAGTGTCTCAAAAATCCCTTAAATGACTTAGATGAATTAGGGATAGGGAAGGCTTCACTCTGACCTCATCCATTAAAGTCTTCATTTTATAACCTTGATACAAATTTACCTCTTTAAGCCATCTCCCACTGAAGGGGCTGCATGCAACAACATCAAAGATTTTAAGCCTATCTGTCTGTCTGTCTGTCTGTCTCTCTCCTCCTCCTCTCTTTTCCTTTAATGCTTAGTCACAACAGCCCTGGCTGTTTTCTTACTTGCATATTTTTAAATAAACTTTACAAGTTTAATAATGTAATGTACATCCCAAAGTAGTTTTTACTAAAGATTAAATTATAAAAATTCCAGGATATAAATATAAATCAGAAATCAGTGATTAGGCATAATGCCATAGAGAGTTCCTATTCCATTCCTTTATCTAGTCTTTGCTGTTTTTGTTTGTAGCCCCTCTTTTCCTTCCTGATCCAACATCCTGGCACTTTGCACAGCTCCTACATCCACTCATCAGGACCTCCTTTTTCACTTATCACAGTGAATCCGTTAAGTGCAAGTCCACTGAGCTAGACAGCATGCATGAATCTGGATTGGTCTTTTTTTGAGCCACATGCCAGCAATAGATTACAATTTCCCCAGGTGTGCAGTAAAGAGAAATGCTGATACCATATAACCTTCATTTTCATGAAGAACAAAGAAGCAAAAGTCACAAAGGATACACTGTATATTGTTAATATTACAATTCTATATGCCATATCAATCACAGAAAGAGTCCCTAAAGACTTTTTAGAAAATAAATATTTGCTATTCTGATAGGTTTTCCATTCACTCCAGGAACAGAGGACTGTAATTCAAAATTCTAATACATTACAGTTGGAAGGAACCTTAGAGTTCACCTCATCTAGACCCCCTATTTTATAGATGAGGAACTAAACTTTATGACTAGAAATAGTTATAATTTCATCATCTGAAAATTGTCTGTTCATATCTTTTGACCATTTATCGATTGGAGAGTGGCTTGAATTCTTATAAATAGGAGACAATTCTCTATATATTTTAGAAATGAGGCCTTTATCAGAACCCTTAAATGTAAAGATGATTTCCCAATTTATTGCTTCCCTCCTAAGCTTGTCTGAATTAGTTTTGTTTGTACAAAACCTTTTTAACTTAATATAATAAAAATTATTTATTTGGTGTTCAGTTAAGAGTTCCAGTTCTTCTTTGGACACAAATTCCTTCCTTCTCCACAGGTCTGAGAGGTAAACTATCCTATGTTCCTCTAATTTGCTTATAATATCACTCTTTATATCTAAATCATGAACCCATTTAGATCTTATCTTGGTATGTGGTATTAGGTGTAGGTCAAGCCCTAATTTCTTCCATACTAGTTTCCAATTTGAGGAACTAAACTTTAGAGAGTTTAAGTAATTTGCCCAAAGTCACACAGAATTAATAACAGAGGCAGTACTAGAACCAAAACTCTTTCTACTTCATAATCCTAATACTGTTAATAGATTGGTGGAGGGAGACCCAGAGTATTAGGGGGAAAATATGTCTTTTAACAGGGAATAAGGCAAGAAAAATCTTATCCTTGACAAGGAAGAAGTTTCTTCATTTCAAGATTATTTTTAGTGATCTTTATTAGGGATGATGAGTCTTGGCTTCCCCATAATTACTGCTGTTAAATGGGTAGGCATTTTCCTCTGTCCATGGTCCTATTCCTGGGCCCTGAAGTCTCTTGGAACAAATCAGGAAGAGAATACAGAGAGGTAAGATAGAGAGATAAGCTTCTCAGAAGGCACTGGAGTTTGCTGAGTAGTGCTGTGATGGAATGTACACAAGAACTTATTTTAGTTACCACAAGGCTTGGGTCCTTGCCAGACTAAGAAAGTGGTCCTTACCTTCTGGAAGGGAAATCTGCCAGAAAGTTAAGATGTGTAAGTAAGAGCTGGGGGTGGCTAGGAAAGGAAGTCAGCCTTCTCTAGCATAAAGAAAAAAATGCTAGAGAGCTGCATGACATATTGAAAACTACTCTGGGAAGTTGACTTTGGATGAAAACCCAACCTGATCAGGTAAGGCTTAAGTGAAAAAGACATGACTGCTGCCAGAGATGGTGAAAAAGAGAGCTCAATCACTCCCCAGAAGACAGGTTCAGATAGCAGTCCTCCACAGTAGTAAATAATGCCTAAGGAATCAGGGAATAGTTATGATAAGCCTTGTTTGATCCAGCTAACTTTATCATTTCTCAAGATTTTCATACTTTCTAAGAGTTTCCTTATGATCTATTTCTTTCATTATTTTTTTCACATATCCCTTAAAAGCAATTATCATTCTCTTATAGTAAAAGGGAAAAGTGCTGGAGTTGATCCAAAGTCCCAAGATACATAAGCATTAGTCAGTATTTTAACTAAAGTTTTGGGGCATGACATTTCATAAAATCATACATTTAGAACTAGAAGGGACCTGTGAAGCCATATAGTTCAAACTCATCCTTTTTTAAATGAGGAAAGAGCAACTCTGAAAGATTCAATGCTTTATATAGAGACACAAGGTAGTAAATAATAAAGGCAGTATTGGAACTCAAGTCCTTTGATATCAAAGTCAGTGCTCTTCTTATTGTATACTACTGTCTCATGGGAAAACAAAATTACAGTCAGCAGGGTAAAATGTCATGAAGCCTTTCATTCTTTCTATTTCTGTAATACTTATTGAATTCCTCCAAATGTACCTCACAATATGCATATATATATATAGGAATATAAGAGTACAAAATACTGAGAAAATGTGGTCTAGTCACAGGTGACAGAATGTGACACATAACATTTTAAAAATTATTATGGTATTATAAAATTATTAACACAAAGAAAGACATTGAAATAAAGTTATGTACAGGGAAAATTAGAGATGGGTAGGATAGTCCAGTAGAAATCTGGTATATTTGGACATTTGGAGTCACCTGTTTAAATTCAGACTCTCACCTGTGTAACTCTAAAATCACTGAGGCAAATCACTAGGGCCTATCTGAGCCTTTTCTTTTGATTAAATTTTCTTTTCTTTTTTTATTATGAACTTAACAAGAATGAACAAACATGAACATTTCAACATACAAAAAAGAACAGAAAAATAAAATTGTATATTATTCTACAATCTCACTTCTATAAGCTTGTTTATGTGTATATGTGTTATTGTTATTGTTTGTCCTTTGCTCTTGAAGAGGACCGTATATGGACATATATTGTGTATATATGTGTATGTATATATATATATATATATAAAACCATATGTATATAATTATATATGTGTATTGTATACACACACACACACACACACACACACAAACCAGGTCAACAAATGGTTTTCTCTCAGACCTTTCTTTCCTTTTTCCTTTCCATCATAGTTAAATGTAGAAATATTAAATTTACAGAAACCTAAATGTCATGGGAGAAATTTCTTTTTAAAAAATTTCAATCGGAAATTCTGAGCAAAATCTAAACACTGCCATATTTTTAAAATGGTTTTTATGGAACAGAAGTCATTATTTGCTGAGGAACATAAACATATTATGTATAAAACTTAGTTTGCTCATTAAAATGATCATATATATCATTGCCATGTTTGTTATATTTGGAGACATGAAGGACTAAAGAAGATTGTGTAATTTGGGAGAGAAATTTTTTTCAGGTTTATTTTTAAAAATTTTATTTGAAGAGAAGAATATGATAAGTCCATAATGGAAAATCTGAGAGGTCCATGAAATTTCTGGCTTATTTCTTGAATCTCATATTTCTAAAGTATTATTTTCTTTTTCATGACTTTGCATTTTATGACATCAGAGAATTGGAAATAAAGTAAATGCCCATTGATTGGGAAAGGAATATAATAACAAAGTAGTAGTATATCATAAGAAATGATGAATATGAAGAATTCAGGAAAGCATGTGAAAATCTATGTGAACTGAATACAGAATAAAGTAAGCAGAAGCAGTAAAACAACATACTCAATACCAAAAATATAAATGCAAAGGAAAAAAGATCAAACTGAATCCTGTATAATTATAATGGTCAAGCTTGATCCTAGAGGAGAGTGGAGAACATATAAATTTTCTCAAATAGGAGAAGTGGAAGATTATAGGTATGGAGCAGCGTGCTTATTGTTAGACACAGTCAATGTATTGGTTAGATTTGTTTAATTGCTTTTTTTCCTTTTAAAGGTATTATTTTCACCTGGAAAGAACTGATGCAAAGTGAAGCAAGCAAAATCAAGAGACGATAGTATACAGTAACAGCAACATTGTGCAATAACTTAGCTCTTCTCCATAATACAGTGACCCAACACAAGTCCAAGACAAATGATGGAAAATACTATCTATCTCCATAGAAAGAACTGGTGGGATTCTGAATACAGATAAAAGTATATATTTTCATTTTATTTTTTCATGTTTTTCCCTTTGTTCTATTTCTTCGAATGTAAAATGATTAACATGAAAATATATTTACATGATTGAACATGTGTATTTAATGCACCTATACTTATATATGTATAAACCTATCTCACATATATATAACCTATACCAAATTGCTTATTCTCTTATGGAAGAGCAAGGAGAGGGAGGGAGGGAGGGAGGGAGGAAATTTGAAACTCAAAATTTTGTTTTAAAAAATATTGAAAATTTTATCTTTAAATGTGATTTTAAAAATCAAGTATTATTTAAAGTGAAAAGCATATTATTTTCAAAGGTCAGCTTATGCCATGCTTTCCGCACTTAATCAACTATCAGTGAGTATACTTAAAGCTATAGGTTAAGCAAAATGGTAAAAAAAATAAAAAATAAAAAAAAAGAGAATTTCACCCTGAGTAGATGCTATCCCCCTTTTGGTGCCTCCCTTAACTTTTCCACATTCCTTACCATTCTCATTCCTCAGGTAGCTATCTGTTTTCCCTCACTTCCTCTGACTCCTTCCCAAAATATTGTCCCTGAAGGACAGTACAATATACTGTTGTGTACTATACAAGATTTGGAACACAAACACATACATATATCCTTTGCCTACCCGATGTGCCATGACAAAATTAGGAATCTATAATTATGCTTCATCAATAGTAACTTCATGAGATCTGTGCTTTCATCATCATCTGTGCTCCCTCTACTAATGTAGACTGCAACCCCTCCACATTTTAGTTGACAGATTCTGTGAGTTGTCAGGGCCTCCCAAATCCATCACCAGGCAGTCACCTTTTTATTGACATGCCTTTCCAAATTTAGCCTAGCTGGCCTTGAGGTAACACAGTTTGTTCCTAGGCTTGTACTTAAAGCCTGTTCAGCTTGGTAGTCAAGTCAAACCAGCAAGAATTCATTAAGCACTTGTTCTATTCTGGGCACTGTGTGAAGTGCTAAAGATACAAAAACAGACAAAGAGAAAGACATTCCTTGACTTCAAAGAGCTTACATCCTAATTGGGGAAGCTTAACACATAAAAAGATAGCTGAGGAAAACCTTTGTAGAGTCTCAGTGCAAAATTGGGGAATAAAGGCTGGCTGGCTGGACCTTTTCTCAAAATGGAAATTCTGGGGAGAATTCACCAATGGGAGAAGGGTGCCACAAGAGAGGGAAGTAAAAGACAGCTGAGGCAGAATGGTGAAATCCCAGACTGCCAGTAGTATAGCCTTGGGGATACCAGGGACATTTCCACAACACCATAAAGCAGCAGAGGAAAACTTTAGTGGGGAGACTATTGTGCTATGAAATAAAAATACTTGGGAAGGTCTCATGTCAAGGGAGATGATGACTGTGAAAGTACTTTTTAAACTTTAAAGTGCTAATTGGTAAAACGTATTATTACAGGCAGTATACAATGGTAGAAAGAGAATCCCGAGGTGGGAATCAGTAGAGCTGGGTTCAAGTGTCAGCTCTGTCATTTATTTTTACCCATCCCTGTGATGCTGGGTAAGGTCTCCTCTGGACTGAAGCCTTCTCATCTGTAAAATGACTAAGCTGGATTAAAAGATCTCTTAAGAGACCTTCCACCTCCCACAGTCATTATTATTAGGACATTTGGTGCATTGCTCCCTGGTGATGTTGACTGCAGCAGATAGCAAAACTCGCCTGTTAAAAAGCTCTGCCCCCAAATACCTCCCACAATTTATTCACAAGGGATTCCTAGCCTTTGAGACTTTCTGAACTGGCACACCGAACATAACAGAAGGATTTCACTTTCAAAGGTACTTTGTCATTAGAGTTCATTTTTACAAATGCCTTGGGAACATTTCTCGTCTGAACAAGTCCTAGGATTCAGGACACCTAGGGTCTCTTTTTATTATTTCTGGATGATAGAGTTGAGTTCCTGAATGACCTTTTCTCTGCTGTTGATGCTCCTGTCCCCAGGCAGCTTTCCCACTTATAAAATAAAGATGACAGGAAGAGTAGAGTATTTTGTGGCCACAGAAAAGTTACTTAACCTATTAGTGCCCCAGGAAACTCTCAAAGATACTCAAAGAGGGGCTGTTTACTTTGTCTATAGAGGGAGTTTCCCCATTAGGAGCTCTCTATTGCTGAGGAATCACATATGAAGACCAAAAATTGAGAAATAAAAATAATAGCACATGACTACTTCCAAATAATGGTCAGGCTATTGATATAGTGCTTTGAGTTCTATAGAAGAGAAAATATGATATAATACATTATTATTACTTTCCATGATATTCTAGATTTTCATTAGTTTTCATTAGTAATTTCACTAACAAATATTAACTTAATCTCATTAAATTATTAATGGCCAATGAATTAAGCATAAGCATTGAGGAATTAGATTTTTGATCCTATAATCAGATCAATGTTTTTTTCCTCATAACTACTGAAATGCTTTCAAAACATTAAAATAGTTGCCAGAAAGGATTAATACTCATTTTAAAGAGCTACTTTGTTCTATTACTTTATTGTACAGAAATGTAGCTTTGAGGGGAAAGGTTTTAGTCTGTAGTTTTCTTCAAAGATGTAATATATAATAAACACATTCTCTTATATACTGTATAGAACTTTATTGTAGTTTAGCTTTGGGAGCCCCTGCTTTTCTTTGTTCCTTCACTTTAAGCGAATTACAGGAAGGTTCATCCAGCATATTGTTAGCAGTTAGATGGGAAAAGTGGAGTTCAAATCTGGCTTCACATATTTACTAGTTGCATGACCCTGGGCAAGTCACTTACCCCTATTTACCTCAGTTTACTCAGCTGTAAAATGAGCTAGACAAGGCAATGGCAAACCACTTCAATATCTTTACCAATAGAATCCCAAATAGGAATATGAGGAATGACTGAAACACAACTGAACAAGAAAAACAAGAAGGATCATGGGGCATGTCTGCTTTAGGAATTCCTTATGTCACTGTTTCACTTGGAATGGGGCTGGCATCTACATGCAGTGAACTGGCAGCCTTAGGAAAGCTTAATATATAGAATGACAAGATGTTAGAATAGAAAGTAAATTTAGAGATCACTTATCTCAATTCCCCTTTCACATGTATGTGTATATGTATATGCATATGTTTGTGTCTAGAGACACATAAATAGAAGTCAAGGACCATAGAGGTATCATGGCTTGCTCAAGATTATACAATTCCTAAAAGTCAGGGGCAGATCTGGTACTTAAACACAAATCTTCTGTCTTCCAACCTAATGTACCATTATACTATTTAATTCAGATCAATAAATATTGATTAAGTGCCTGCTATGAGCAAGATACTGTGCTAACTAGAGTGAGGGGAGAGGAGGGAAGAGGAGATATAAAAACAAAAATAAACCAGTCCCTCTCCTCAAGAAACTTACAGTCAACCTGAGGGGGTACTAATATGCTCTTTCTCTTCAACTTTCTATCAGTGCTTCCTTCAGAGATCAGCTCAAATAACATCTATAGGAGGCCTTCCTTCACCTCCCCAGATACAAGCATCTTTCCCTATAATATTTGTAGTTATTCAATCATTTTTCAGTAACTTCTAACTCTTCCTGACCCCATTTGGAGTTTTCTTGGCAAAGATACTACAGTGGTTTGCCATTCCTTCTCCAATTCATTTTCCAAATGAGAAAACTGAGGCAAACAGGGTTTGTGACTTACTGAGAGTCATACAACCATTAAGTGTCTGAGGCTAAAATTTGAACTTAAAAAGATGAGTCTTCTTGGCTCCAGGCACAATGCTCTGGGCACTGTGCCACCCAGCCACCCTCCCTATAAGCTTACCTTCTTTCTACATTGTATGTATTTTTCATGTATTGTTTTCTTTACATGTTGTCTCCCAATTCAATGCAAGTTCCTCATGGGCAGGGACCATTTTTGCCTTTCTTTATGTCCCTGTGATTAGCCCAGTTCTTGGAACATAGCTAGTGCTTAAGAAATGCTTGTTGGATGAAAAAAAATGGCAGTATAGCATACCTATAGTATCTAAGATTTGATAATCATTCCAACTAGACAGATTTTAACCTGAGAATTGTGGTCAGTCTTTAAAACTACTATAAATTGGGTCAGCTAGGTGGCGCAGTAGATAGAGTACCGGCTCTGAAGTCAGGAGGACCTGAGTCCAAATATGGCCTCAGACACTTAATACTTCCTGTGTGACCTTGAGCAAGTCACTTGACCCTGATTGCCTCAGCAATAAATAAATAAAATACTATAAATAACGTCTGATTAGAAAATGCAAATTAAGACAACTTTGAGGTATTATTTTACACCTCTCTGATTGGCTAAGATGACAAAAAAAGGTAATGATAAACTGGGCATTGTTGGTAAAGTTATGAAATGATCCAGCCATTCTGAAGAGCAATTTGGAAACATGCCCAAAGCGCTATAAAACTGTGCATCCCTTTGATCCAGCAATGTTACTACTGGGTCTGTATCCCAAAGAGATCATAAAAGAGAGAAAAGGACACACATGTACAAAAATATTTGCAGCAGCCCTTTTTGAGGCAGCAGGGAACTGGAAATTGAGTGGATGCCCATCAGTTGGAGAATGGCTGAATAAGTTATGATATATTAATATTATGGAATATTATTGTTCTATAAGAAATGATGAGTAGGCTGATTTCAGGAAAGCCTGGAAAGACTTATGGATGCTGAGTGAAGTGAGCATAACCAAAAGAACATTGTATACAGTAACAAGATTATGTGGTGATCAATTATGATGGACTTGGCTCTTTTAAACAATGGGGTGATTCAAAGCAATTCCAATAGACTTGGGATGGAAAATGCCATCTGCATTCAGAGATAGAACTGTAGAGACTGAATGTGGATCAAAACTTTGTATTTTCACCTTTTTTTTCTTTCTCATGTTTTTCCCCTTTTAATCTGATTTTTTTTTTGTACAAGACAAATAAGGAAATATTTTAAAAGGATTGCACATACTAACCTATATCATATTGCATGCTATCTTGAGGAGAGGAGAGGTAAGGGAGGGAGGGAAAGAGAAAATTTTGGAACTCAAATTCTTACAAAAGTGAATATTAAAACTATCTTTACATGTACTTGGAAAAAATAAGATACTATGAGAGAGAGAGAGAGAGAGAGAGAGAGAGAGAGAGAGAGAGAGAGAG
>JAJPUD010033728.1:344-11201 GCA_023553655.1 Myrmecobius fasciatus
TTTGACTCCATTACATATGATGCTTGATGAAGGTTTTAAGTAGATATTACTAATCATTTTAAGGAAAAGCCCATTTATTCCTATACTCTCCAGTGTTTTTAATAGGAATGTGACACATACTCTTGACAAGTGACTTAACCTCTCCATGTCCCAGGCAAGAATATGTCAGTGAGAGGTCACTGGTAAAGGAAGTTCCTTACTGGGTTCCTCATTATATATAATAATGAAATCACAAAATTTCTCCATGTTTGTGTTTTATTCCTTAACTATACATAGACAAAGGTTGTTTTATTGAAAATCTGTAATTCCTAAAACAGTAGTCCAAATAAATGTTTACTGTTGTTCTTTTGGTACAGAACTCATCCCTTCATGAGATGGCCACATCTATTCTTGAACAATTCTTAATGTTAAAAAGTTTTCCTTTTTGGTATTTAAAATTTTTTTAATGTAAATTTTTTAAAAAATCTTATTTTTATTGAAATCTTTTATTTTGGTTACACATTCATGAACAAACATATTCCTCCCTACTCTTCTATTCAGTAAGTCATCCTAGTTAACAAAGATTACAGTACGCCTATTGGTAGGAAGGAGCATTTGTTGTATAGAGTAACTAGACTTTGGAAGGCCTTGAACACTGAGCTAAAAAGTTTGGGTTTGATGTGGTAAGAAATAGATAGTCTTTGTGGATTCTTGATCACTCCAAGAAACAAAGATGATTTATGGAGGCAAGTCAAGGTAGGCTTTTCCCTTACCCTGAAGGGAAACCCCATCATTCCCCATCACCATCATGCACCCAAGTGGGACTGACTGTAAATGAGGAAAGATGGTGACATAAACAGTAACATCATGCTCTGGAGAGGATCAGGACCAGCTGAAGTAGCTCTGGTCAGCTGAGGATTAAGTCAGTTACTCCAGTATATACTCCCCTAATAGTTGGAATAAGGGGGAGAGAGGGGCTAAGAGGGGAGGGAGGGGGTAAAGAGAAAGAGGGAGGGAGGGAGAGAAAGGGAGAGAGAGAGAAGGAGGGAGAGAGAGGGAGGGAGGGAAGGAGGGATAGAGACAGAAAGGAGAGAGGGAAAGAGGGAGAGAGAAAAAGACAGAGAAAGAGAGAGAAAGTGAGAGAGAAGGAACAGACAGACAGACAAAGAGAGAGAGGGGGAGGGAGGAAGAGACAGAGAGAGAGAGAGAGAGACAGAGACAGAATCAGACATACAGACAGAGACAGAGACAGAAAGATGATAGATCTAACTATTTAGATAGAGAAATATCTTTAAGATTTGGAATGTGCTGAACATTTTATTTTATTTGACCCTCACAATAATTTTGTGAGCTAGGTACTATCCTTCTCCCCATTTTATAAATGGGGAAACTGAGATTGGGACAGGACCTGTCCAGGATTACATAGCTAGTAAATATCTAAGGTGACATTTGAACTCAGGTCTTCCTATCTCCTAAACTCAGCGCTCTGACCCACTAAAAAGTAAAACTAATCACACATAGATATCTAGTAATGTGATATTCCACATTTCAGCAAAATAAAGAAGAAAGGTATTAAGGTTTACTCTGCTTCCCTCTAATCATCTCCCTCTAGCTGATGGTTTGTGGATGAAGAAATAGGGTTGGGAAAGATCATTTGAGCTGACTCATGCTGAAATTTTTCCATATTTCTACTAAGACATGAGACACATTGGAAGTGGGATAACCCCGTGGAAACCCTCTAGTTTTCCATAAAGATTTTGGATTCAAGCACTCTTTCCCTTTCACCCCCATGATCTCATTTGATCCTCACAACAACCCTGTGAGGTCAGTGAAGAAGCATGTGAGTTTGGTAGCTGATAATTGTTTCTCCTTCAATCCTTAAAATAATTGAATATTTATTATTTACTATGTATCAAGCACTATGTTACGCACTGGGGAGATGGAGCCCTAAAAGAGTTTCCAATCTAATAGAATAAGACAGAGGCATAGACAACTACAGTATGCAATATTGTTTAAGGGCATCAGAGAGGGACAAAATGAAAATTACAGTATGCCTATTGGTGGGAAAGTGCATTGTTATATAGAGTGACTAGACTCTGAAGGTCCTTGAATGCTGAGCTAAAAAGTTTGATGTGGTAGATAATAGATACTTTTTGTGGATTCTTGATCACTCCAAGAAACAGAGAATCTATGGAGGTGAGTCAAGATAGGCCCTTCCCTCCCCTGGACACCACCACACATCCACATGGGACTGATTGTAAAAAGAGTAATCAATTTTCTGAACTGGGGATGGAGGCTAGTTAAGACATAAGAAGGGGAGGATAAGACCTCTCTAGCTCAGACTGGCTGCTGGGCAGATGCTCAGATTTACAAACACTAATTGGTGTTTCAGCCATCTGGCTTTGAGATTCTTGGCTCTTCCTCAAAAAAACAAATGGTACTTCTTACTGTAAAACTAAAACGAAGCTCTCAAGTTATTCCGGAATCTCCTTCCCTTCTTCTTTCCTCCCATCCCTTTGAATTACCAGAAGCCATAAAGTGAAGGACTGGGAAGAGAGAAAGGACATCTGGGGCTTTTTTCCCAGGATTTGGGAAATCAGGACAGCCTGGTTGCTACTGAATTCCAAGGACCTGAACCCAAAGATTGTTGGAAGATACACAGAACACCCCTTTCCATCTTATTTAGAATGAATCTGTACTTTAATTAATATATGTTCACTGAGACCTTTGCTTTATTACAGATGAAAAGCTAACATACCATACCCCACCCCAACCCTCCAATCCCCCCACTAAGAATAGACCATGGCTCATTCCAGCTGGTAGGGGGAGAATACACAGGAATAACTGGTGTAGTCCTCAGCTGACCAGAGTTATTTTAACTAGTCCCTTCCCATGTTGGGGCATGATAATTTTGTTCATAGTGGCATTTTTCCTCATCCTGGGTTTTTATTTTACCCTTGTCTTTTCATTCAACTGCTCATAATATCTCCCTCAACTCCTATTTACAGAGCAACCCTATGAGGTAGGAAAATCAGGTATTATTATCCCCATTTTGCACATAAAGAAACTGAGGCCTCTGGAGCTGTTATAATTTTTCAGAGGCCATGAAATGAGGAGGAGGAGGAAGAAAGTGAATGACAACTAGTAGTCTACATTCTTTTTTTCAAACTGATATTTTTTAAAATGTTAAAATTTTTTTAATATACATTGCTTTATGAATTATGCTGAGAGAGAAAAATCGAAACAAAAGAGAAAAACCCTAAGAGAGAAAAAAAACAGAAAAAAGAAGTGAACATAGCATGAGTTGATTTACATTCAATCTCCATAGTTCTTTTTCTGGATGCAGATAGTGTGTTCTGTCCAAAGTCTATTGGGATTGCTTTGGATCACTGAACTACTAAGAAGAATCAAGCCTTTCATTGTTGATCATTGCATGTTCTTGCTGTTATTGTGCACAATCTATTCCTGGTTCTGCTTGTTTTGCTCAGCATCAGTTCATGTAAATCTTTCCAGCCCTTTCTAAAATCAACTTGTTCACCATTTTTATACAATAATATTCCATTACTTTCATGAACCACAGCTTGTTCAGCCACTCCCCAATTGATGGGCATCCACTCATTTTCCAATTCTTTGCTACCACAAAAAATTACTGCAAACATTTTTGCACATGTGGGTCCTTTTCCCTCTTTTATGATTTCCTTGGGATACAGACCTAGTAGTGGCACTGATGGGCCAAAAGGTAGTTTAATAGCCCTTTGGGCATAGTTCCAAATTGCTCTTCAGAATGGTTGGATCCGTTCACAGTTCCATCAACAATGTATCAGTGTCCCAGTTTTCCTACATCCCCTCCAACACTCATCATTATCTTTTCCTATCATTTTAGCCAGTCTGAGAGTTGTGACGTAGTACCTCAGAGTTATTTTAATTTGTATTTCTCTAATCAATAGTAATTTAGAGTATTTTTTTCAAATGACAATAGATGGCTTTAATTTCATGATCTGAAAATTGTCTGTTCATATCCTTTGACCATTTATCAATTGGGGAATGATTTGTATTCTTATTAATTTAACACAGTTCTATATATTTTAGAAATGACACCTTTATTACAAACACTGGCCATAAAATTTTTTCCCAGCTTTGTACAAGCTTTTTAATCTTGTTTCTGTTGATTTTGTTTGTGTAAAAACTTTCTAATTTAATGTAATCAAAATTGTCCATTTTGCCTTTCATAATGTTCTCTAGTTCTTTGGTCATAAATTCCTCCCTTCTCCAAAGATCTGATAGGTAAATTATCCCTTGCTTTCCTAATTTGTTTATGATATCATCTTTTATGCCCAAATCATGTATCCATTTTGACCTTATTTTGGTATGGAGTGTGATTTATATAGGTCTATGCTGAATTTTTGACATATTTTCCAATTTTCCCAGCAATTTTTGTCAAGTGTGTTCTTATTCCAGAAGCTAGAGTTTGAGGGTTTATTAAATAATAAATTACTATAGTCATTGATTATTGCACAGTATGTATCTAATCTATTTATTCATTTACCACTCTATTTCTTAACCAGTACCAAATTGTTTTGATGACTGCTGCTTTATAATATAGTTTTAGATTTGGTAATGCTAAGCCACCATCCGTATTTTTTTTTTATTAATTTCCTTGATATTCTTGACCTTTTGTTCTTCTAGATTAATTTTGTTATAATTTTTTCTAGTTTTCTAAAATTATTTTTTGGCAGTTTGATTGGTACAGCATATGATAATAGAAAGAATAGCCTGCATTCTTGTCCTGTTGCTGTCTGGCTGTGAAACCCTGGGGAAATCATTCAATTTCTCAATGCTTTATTCTAGCACTCCTTATACCACTAAAATCACAGGTCTGAACCTCCCCTCCCCCAAGACAGATAGTCATTCTCATTGAATGCTTCTATTGTTGTTCAGTTCAGCTGCATCCGACCTTTCACAGTCTGGTAAAACTAAAGGCTGGTCCTAGTTTTAGAAAATAGTAGCAAGGTGGTACAGCTGAGAGAGTGCCAGTCCTGGAGTCAGTAAGACCTGAGTTCAAATTCAGCCTCAGTTACTTATTAGCTGTGTGACCCTAGGCAAGTCGCTTCACCCTGTTTGCCTCAGTTTCCTCAATTATAAAATGAGCTGGAGAAGGAAATGGCAAACCACTCCAATATTTTTGCCAAGAAAATCCTAAATGGGGACAATCGCATAAAATTTGCATCAACCAACCAAAACGCTTAGAAAATAGTGTAATTTTTTAAAAAGCTGTGACCCCCTCTAGTGGCTGTGGGTGGAAAGTATGGGTATGACCCCAGAAAGCAGGGGGATGCTGCTGCCTACACAAACAAGGACTGATCCCAGGTCCAAGAAAGGAAAGCTCCCAACAGTGATTTGGACTGCCCCTACTAGCCTGCTATAGTACCTATAATTCCACCATCAGAACCTTCCTTAGGGGCCATCTGCAGACATGTCAGCCAATATGGTGTCATAGAAAGACATCTTTTCAGGGCTGCTCATCCACCTTCAGTGTCCAACCAGTCACCCAGCTCTCACTTGTGGCTCTAAGAAGTTATAGCATGAGCCCTTTTCGTAGTGGCAAGGAACTGGAAACTGAAGGGATGCCCATCAATTGGAGAGTGGCTGAATAAATTATGGTATATGAATGTCATGGAATATTATTGCTCTGTAAGAAACGACCAGCAGGACAATTTCAGAGAGGCCTGGAGAGACTTGCATGAACTGATGCTGAGTGAAACAAGCAGAACCAGGACATCATCATACACAGCAACAACAAGATTGTGTGATAATCAGCTGTTACAGGCTTGGCTCTTCTCAGAAATGCAGTGATGCCAAGCAATTCTAATAGTCTTGGGATAGAAAATACCATCAGCATCTAAAGAGAAAACTATGAAGACTGAATGTGGCTTGAAACAGTATTTTCAGCTTTTTTTTTTTGGTTGTGGTTGGTTTTTTGCTTGTTTTTTTCTTTCTTATGTTTTTTTCCCTTTTGATCTGTTTTTTTTCTTACACTATGACTAATGTGGAAATATGTTTAGAAGAATTGCACATGTTTAATCTATGTTGAATTGCTTTCCATCTTGGTGGGGGGAATAGGAAAGAGAGAGGGACAAAAATTTGGAACACAAAATTTTGCAAAGGTGAATGTTGAAAACTGTCTTCTCATGTATTTGGAAATATAAATTACCATTGAAAAAAGTAAATAAACTAGTGTGAGGCTTATCAGAACTAAAACAAAAGTTATAGCATGAGTAATAGCCATACTCTGGTAAAAAACTATCTCTGTAGACAAGCTGAACCAGGTTGAGGGTAACTGACAGCCTTCAAACCCATCAGTGGGTAGGGGGATGTCTACCTCAAGCAGGTGAAGACTTCCTCGGGGAATGAGTGAATGAGAACAATTTGTTCCAATAGCCAGGAAGGGATGATAACCACCTACTCCCCTACCTCCAACCCCATCTCAACTTTGGCATCTGATCTTTTCTGGGCTCTGGGTAATGGCCTGGATTTTCCCCAAAATTTTATTATTTATTTAAAATATTTACTTTAATATTTTAAATAAAATAAAAAATTGAGTTCCAAATTCTCTCCCTCTAGCCCCTCTCTCTCCCATTGAGAAAGCAGATAATCTGTCCATTTTACATGTGGAACTATGAAAAATATATTTCCATATTAGCCATGTTGCAAATAAAAAAAAAGAAAAAAGAAAAGAAAAAGGAAGAAAAATAAAAGAATGAGACTTAGGGGGCCTCAGAGGCCACTGCCAACTCTAAATCTATTATGTCAATTCAATCACTTGTCCTCCATTATTACCAGTGTCACCTCCTCTTCCTTCTAGGCACAGGAACACTGGGCACAATGTAGTTCCCAGATATAGTCTCAATATCTTCCTTCTCTTCTTTCCCTTCCTTCCATCCCTCACAGCTATTCTCTAGTCAAGTATTAACAAATTCTACCTTCTATTCACCAACAGGGTCATCAGCCTAGTGCATGACTTTATCATTCTCATCTCACTATTGCAATAGCTTTTTAATTGGACTTTCAGGCTCCTATCTCTCCCTTCTCTAATCAATTTTCCATCAGTGTCCAAAATTATCTTCCTAAAGAACACTTTTGACCACATTACTAGTCAAGAAGCTTCCATGGCTCCCTATTGCCCTTAGGATAAAATGCACATGCATCAGCTTGGCATTTAAAACCTTTCACTAACCAGCAGAACCAGAACATTGTACACAGTAACATCAACACTGTGCAATGATCAACTTTGATAGACAGATCTTTGATAGATAGAGATCTATAATTCCAAGAGATTCACAATGGAAAATGCTATCCACATTCCGAGAAAGAACTATGGAGACTACATTAAGATCAAAGCATACTTTTTTTAAATTAAAACTTTTTATTTGCAAAATATATGTATGGGTAATTCTTCAACATTGACTCTTACAAAGCTCTCCCTTACAAATTTTCCCCCCTACTACCCACCCCTCCCCTAGATGGCAGGAAGTCCATTACATGTTAATTATGTTAAAATACTTGACAAGTCGAATATATGTATACATATTTCCATAATTATCTTGCTGTGCAAGAAAAATCCTATGCACAAGAAAGAAAAATCAGAGAAAGGAAACACAATACAAGCAAACATCAATAGAGAGCATGAAAATGTTATGTTGTGGTCCACATTTCATATCCTCTCTCTGGGTGTATATGGCTTTCTTCAGTGAACAATTGGAACTGGTTTGAGACATTTCATTGTTGCAGAGAGCCATGACCATCAGAGTTAATCATCATATAGTATTGTTGTTGCCATGTATAATGATCTCCTGGTTCTGCTCATTTCACTCAGCATCAGTTCATGCAAGTCTCTCCAGGCCTCTCTGAAATCATCCTGCTGGTCGTTTCTCACAGAACAATAATATTCCATAACATTCATATACCATAATTTGTTCAGCCATTCTCCAATTGATGGGCATCCATTCAGTTTCCAGTTTCTAGCCATTACAAAAAGGGCTGCCACAAACATTCTTGCACATGTGGGTCCCTTTCCCTCCTTTAAGGTCTCTTTGGGATATAAGCCCAATAGAAACACTGCTGGGTCAAAGGGTATGTACAGTTTGATAACTTTTTGAGCATAGCTCCAAATTACTCTCCAGAATGGCTGGATCCATTCACATTTCCACCAACAATGTATCAGTGTCCCAGTTTTCCCACATCCCCTCCAACATTCGTCATTATCTTTTCCTGTCATTTTAGCCAATCTGACAGGTATGTAGTGGTACCTCAGAGTTGTCTTAATTTGCATTTCTCTGATCAATAGTGATTTGGAGCACCTTTTCATATTACTAGAAATAGTTTTAATTTCATCATCTGAAAATTGTCTGTTCATATCCTTTGACCATTTATCAATTGGAGAATGGCTTGAATTCTTATAAATATGAGACAATTCTCTATATATTTTAGAGATGAGACCTTTATCAGAACCCTTAAATGTAAAGATGATTTCCCAATTTATTGCTTCCCTCCTAATCTTGTCTGCATTAGTTTTGTTTGTACAAAAACTTTTTAACATAATATAGTCAAAGTTATCTATCTGGTGTTCAATTAAGAGTTCTAGATCTTCTTTGGACACAAATTCCTTCCTTCTTCACAGGTCTGAGAGGTAAACTATCCTATATTTCTCTAATTTGCTTATAGTATCACTCTTTATATCTAGATCATGAACCCATTTAGATCTTCTCTTGGTATGTGGTGTTAGGTGTTAGTCAAGCCCTAATTTATTCCACACTAGTTTCCAATTGTTCCAGCAGTTTTTGTCAAATAGTGAGTACTTATCCCAGAATCTGGGGTCTTTGGTTTATCAAAGACTAAATTGCTATAGTTATTGCCTAGTTTGTCCTGTGATTCTATCCTATGCCACTGAAGATCAAAGCATACTATTCTCACGTTTTATTTTTTTTTCTTGTGGTTTTTCCTTTTTGTTCTGATTCTTCTTTCACAGTGGGACAAATGTGGAAACATGTTTAATATGGTTGTACATGTATAACCTATACAAGATTGCTTGGGAGGAAGGGAGAGAGGGAAAAAAATAAAAATAAAATTCACTATCTGGCTCTAGGCTACCTTTCCAAGTTTATATTACATCATTCCCCTTTTTGCACTTTATGGAGTTAGGTGGTACAGTGGGCTTGGAACTAAGAAGACTCGAGTTCAAATCCTGCCAGATATAGATATAGATATATACATACACACACACACATACACACATATATACATATGTATAATGAGGTCCTGAATGGCATGTTGGATAGAGAGAAACTAAAGAATTGATCCCTAAGGCAATCAGGGAAAATGCACTGATAGAGATCAATGGTCCCACCCTCTGGGGAAATCCCAAGCCTAAAATGGGAGTTACGTCAAACCCCTGAGACTCAACCTCTGTAGAAGTCTCGAACAGTCTCACCTTGCCATGTCCTGTCAAAAATCCCAGTCATGTCCCTGAGGTTAAAATTTCCCTATAAAATCTACTTAATAGGCCCGTCCCATGGCTGCTGCCCTTCTTTGGGACTGTCTGGGGGAGGTCCTTCTGGGGGTGGAGCCATGGTGGCGGAGATCAGACAGGAGTCTCTGTAACCTCCTCTAACCTCCCCTCAAACAAACAACATATGAAGCCTCTAGACTGATTCTGAAGCAAAAAAATCCACAATATCTGGAGAACAACATGATTCTAGAAGAAGATACTCTGGAAGAACCTCAAAACAGGTCTGTTTTAATTGGGCAGTGGAGTGGTCTACTGAACCCAGACTGCAGCGCAGGGAGACCAGGGCAGGGAGCTGGAGCAGGGAGCTGGAACAGGAGTCAGAACAGGAGTGGGAGCGTTGTGCTTTTCACACACCTGGGAGTCTTCTGCGGGCCTCTTAGAACAATCTATCCTGATTGTGGGCAGGTGGTTTGGAGGGTCCGCCTTTTGAGGGGGATAGATTGTGAACCACTGAACCCCTGATGAGCATCAGAGCTAGCTGCCATTACACAGCACCTTAAAGCAATCAATCAAACAACAGGACTGATCAGCACCAGAAAAATTCAATCAGCGGAGCTGCCCAGTACCCAGCAGAACTGCCCAGTTCCTGAAATAACTCAATCAGCAGAACTGCCCCAGGGCAAATTAAAGCAGCTGTCCCACCTTTGCCCTAAACAGACCTCACACCTTTAAAAAAAAATGAATAAAAAACCA
This sequence comes from Myrmecobius fasciatus, assembly GCA_023553655.1. Classification (NCBI taxonomy): domain Eukaryota; kingdom Metazoa; phylum Chordata; class Mammalia; order Dasyuromorphia; family Myrmecobiidae; genus Myrmecobius; species Myrmecobius fasciatus. The sequence continues at coordinate 10,582 of JAJPUD010033728.1, forward strand.
AAAAGAGCTCTCACCATAGACAACTTTTATGGAGAGAGGGAAGAACAGACCTCAAATCCTGAGGCCCCTAAAGGTAAAGCAACTCCAGAAAAAGCCCCAAAGAGAGACATAAATTGGTCTCCATGTCACAAGGCTTTCTTTGAAGATTGCATACAAAATCTTAAAAGAGAGTTAGAAGAAACATGGGGAAACAAAATGAGATCACTGCAAAATAAAATAGAAAAAATGGAAAAAGAATGCAATGAACAAAAAAATGTAATTGGTCAATTGCAAAAGGAACTAAAAACAGTAACTGAAGAAAATAAGACATTAAAAATTAGAATCGAACAATTGGAAATTAATGACTCATCAAGACTTCAAGAATCAGTCAAACAAAAACAAAAAAATGAAAAGATAGAGAAAAACATGAAATATCTCCTAGGAAAAACAACTGACCTGGAAAATAGATCTAGGAGAGACAATCTAAGGATTATAGGGCTTCCTGAAAGCCATGATGGAAAAAAAAAAAACCTAGACACTATCTTCCAGGAAATCATAAAAGAAAACTGCCCTGATATTTTACACCCAGAAGGCAAAATACTCCTTGAAACAATCCACCGATCACCTCCTGAAAGAAACCC
>JAJPUD010033729.1:0-11200 GCA_023553655.1 Myrmecobius fasciatus
CTGGCTGCAGGGTGGGCAGCTGGAAGGGGCCCAGGTCCAGCTCGGCCTCGGCTTCCAGCGTCTGCTCCGTGATGTTGGCCTCCTGCAGGCTCTGCTGAAGGATGTCGCACGGCTGCTCGGCGCCCCCCGAGCCGCCGCCGCCCCCGCCGCCCCCGGCGGACGGAGAGCCCAGGATGTCATCCTCCAGGAAGTCCAGGTCCACGCTGGTGGCAGGCTGGCTGGGCTCCGGGTTCAAGTGGTTGCCCGGCGCTTCTTGAACATGGAGCTGATGGCGGAGTGGAGGCGGCAGCGAGGGGGAGGAAGAAAGAACACGGTTAGAACCGGAGCCGCGGGGCAGGCGGCGCCCACCACAAGCTCTGACCTCCCGGCCACCATCAGTGGCTCCCTCCCACCCGCGGGCGCCCGGGCCGTCCTTCCCTCTCGGTCACTTCCTTCTGGGCAGTTACGGCTGCTGCCCCGGGGCGGGGGGGGGCCCTAAGCTCGCTCCCACTGCCACTGGCGAGGGGGAAGTACAAATGCACGAACCCTATTGGTGGTTTTTTAAGGAAAACACGGTGGCGCCAGCACAAAACAAAAAGTCCGCTAACCATAACCCGCGCGGCCCCCATGCTTCCCTCCAGCGCTTAGACAGGGAGGCTCCAGGTTTTGGGGGCGGACGGCCGCGATCAAATGCTGCCTCCCCTCGAAGCCTTCCCTGAGTTCCCCAGAGTTTTGGGGGGAATTATTCACTAACGCCCTCCTCACCTCCCAAATGTTAGGGGCCAGGCAGGCGTCCCCTCCCTCAGCTAGCCCGGAAAGGCCTCGGGTTCTGTCGCCGGCTGCCCTCAGGGGAGGGCCACCGGCCGCACGAGGCCCGCCCTCGTCCGACACACACCTGGGGCTCCAGCCCCATCCAGTCGCCCGAGGAGTGAGATTTGAATCCGGCTCCACAGAGCTGGAAGGAACCGGTCCACCCCCTTGGGTTACAGCTGAGCCCCAGGGATGGTCAGCGAGTGCCTCGTGCCGAGCCCCGTCCTTTCAGAGCCGAGGGGCTCGGACCAGATCTCGGGGACCCCTGAGCCTACATCCAACGGGCCTGACGGCTGTCGGGCCGGGGGGCTCCCTGCCCCCTTAGGCTTACTCTGATCGTTAATGAGCTCTTTCAAGCACAACTGCCCCAAACTCTCCCTCGGGGTGCTCCAGGGCTTGCTCCCCACAACATTCAGAGAACTGAAGCCCCAAATCCAGCTGCCAAATTTGTGCTAGGCGGGAGACGCCAAGGGCCTTTTTATGCAGCCCCCACATTAAAAATGGGGCCTGGCACACAGTAAGAGCTTAATAAATGCTTGCTGACTATCACATGCTTTCAACAACAGGGCCGGTCATAGGAGGGAAGAGAGACTGGCTAGCGAGATAACGACTGAGTGCTAACAAAGCGAGCGAGCGCACCGGAAGCGCGCCTGGCTGCAAAGCGTCTCTGCTGGCTGCTGCGAGGAGGTCTTTGTTGGGGGATGACGGATGTCCCTTCGTTTACGCTCGCCTGGCGTGCACACAAAAGACACCGGGAGCCGCCTTGGGCCCCTCCAGCAATCATCGGCCTCCCCTGGAGATCCGGGGGCACTCTAAGCCGCCGTCCGCAGGGAGCCACAATTTAGTGGGGCTCAATGCCGCCCAGCTGAGCCCCGGCCAGCCGAGGGCTGCCCCGCTCCTCCGCTGTCCTGGGGTCGTAAAAACCGAGGACGCGAGGGTGAGGAGGGGCCGACAGACAGAAAAGAGCAGAATGCTTTAAAAAGGGAGCCAGGGGTGCAAGGTCCATTCTCTCTGAGTCAGATGTCCCACACCGGGTGTCCCCTCCAAGAGAGACACAAGACAAGGAAACAAAGGGGATGGCTGGACCCACCGGGGTCCACAAGCATAAAGGGAAGCGCCTGACAACTAGGAACACGAAGAAAAGGGACCAAAGGTCATGTGGAGGAAGGCAGAGTCTATGCAGACACAAAAACAAAAGGGATGCTGGGTAATGAGAGTGGCCAGGCTCAGCCTAGAGAAGAGACAAGAAGGATGGGGGCCTATGGAGGAGGAGCAGTGAGTCCCTTACCATCTACCCTGAGGATGGGGTACATGGTCCTAAGGAAGTGCCTGAGACTTTTTCATTCACTGCTACTAGGGATGGTTCAATGGTTAGGGCACTACCGGGTACCACAGTGCACAGAGTGCACCATCCCGAGTTCAAATTCAGCCTGAGATTCACTAGTTATGTGAGCCTGGGCAAGTCACTTAGCCCTGTCTGCCTCAGTTTCCTCAACTGTAAAATGAGTTAGAGAAGGGAACAGCAAAGTCCTCCAGTATCTCTGCCAAGAAAACCCCCCAATGGGGTCACAGAGAGTCAGATGTGACAGAAAAAAGACACAAAAATGGGGGAAGGGATATATTCTTAAAGGAAAATAATGGAGAAACAGGGTATTTATTAATAAAAATGAAATGAGCGAGGGAATCAGAGATACAGCGAAGGTCTGAGCGACTGGGCTCGGCTTCTTCCTCTCTGAAATGGGGGTGATAATGAACAATTATTAATCGCCAATTATTGTTCATGCTTTCAGGGGGCCGTAAAGCCGACAAAGCTTCTGATATGGCTTGTGCCACTCGAGCCTCACAACCAATGTGGGCAGTGGAGACCCCAGGCATTATCCGTTCCTTTTTACAGATGGGGAAACTGAGGCTCAGAGGGCTTAAGGGCTTTGCCCGGGGTCCCATCAGAAGCCAAGCTTTCTGGCTCCAGGCCCAGCATTTGGTCCCCCCCTTCCCCCAATGTCATGGATTTCTGATCGCTGGACTATGGAGAGGGGAGCCGTGACGGACAACCAGGAGACTGCGGGGAGAGCGAATGCTCTTCTGGGACCATGAAACACGAAATCCAAGGCTTAATGACGGCCCGGGCACTTTGTGCTTCTCTATGGTAATTTCCGGGAGTCTAGAAGGGCCGGATATACGGACTGCACATCACAGCGCACTGGGCGAGGGGGCTTCCCCTCCAATGCAGCCGCCAGGAGAGTGACGGGTTAGAATAAGGCCAAAACCAAGGTCAAATGACCAAAAGGTCTAAAGATGGTGCCGAGACCGCAGGGTCTCCGACCCTATCCAATGAATTGAATTACGGATGCTGGAAAGGGACAAAAGTAGAGATACTGACTCTTTTCCCGTCAGCAGCTAAGGAAACCCCCAACAGTCGCCACAACAAGGATTCAGAAGGAGCTCAGAAACCTCAGCTTTCGGCCGTGGCACGTCAGAGCAACAGCTCATCGGCCAACAAGGGGGAGGTCAGCGGAAGCCTATGGCCCTTAGATCACACAGAGAACTCCTGGAGAAGACGCTCTGAGGGCAACAAGGAAGGAGAATGGATACTGCCAAGAGTTTCTGTGGCGATCTCCTCTCATCAGGAATAACAACAGAACCTCCATGTTTGGATTACGGCACCTGGGACAGACCCAGGGTGCCACGTGAGGAAGCCTAGCTGGCATTTCAGAAGGTGGAAAGAACTATTGGATCTAACCAAACAGATATTAAGAAAGAAAGAACAAACAAATGAATGGATGGATGCTTGGGGGATGATGGGTTTAAAGGCATTTAGAGATGACTTTTCAAGTTTTTTTCTTATGTCAAGTCTGTCTGACCTCCAATTGATCCAGCAGAGAGCAACTCAAAGTGATCTTCCTAAAAGCAGTTCAGTTCCCTACTCAATAAACTGCCATGGCCCCCCATTACCTGTAGGATCAAAACCAAATTCCTCTATTAGGTCCTTAAAGCTCGCACCTACGCTTCCAAACTTTGGTCCTTAAAGCCTGCACAACCTAGCCCTGACTTAATCTTCCAAACTTTGATCCTTAAGGCCTGCACAACCTGGCCTGGGCCTATTCTTCTAAACTGTGGTCCTTAAGGCCTGTACAACCTGGCTCCGGCCTACTCTTCCAAATGAGTCCTACACAACCTGGCCTGGCCTACTCTTCTAAACTTTGGTCCTTAAGGTCCTGCACAACCTGGCCCGGGCCTATTCTCCTAAACTGTGGTCCTTAAGGCCTGCACAACCTGGCCTGGGCCTATTCTTCTAAACTGTGGTCCTTAAGGCCTGTACAACCTGGCTCCGGCCTACTCTTCCAAATGAGTCCTACACAACCTGGCCTGGCCTACTCTTCCAAATGAGTCCTACACAACCTGGCCAGGCCTACTCTTCCAAACTTGGGTCCTTAAAGCCCTGTACTACCTGGCCCCGGCCTATTCTTCCAAACTTATTCAATATGATTCCCGTTCCCCCATTCTATAAATTTCAGCCAAAGTCACCTTCTGGCAGTTCTTCACATATAAATTTCCCACCACCACGCCTTTGTAGTGGCTGTTTCTCATGCCTGGAAAACGTCCTCTCTCTTCACTTCTCAGACTCCCTGGCTTCCTAACAGCTCAAGTTAATTTTTCTCCCAAGCCCCCAATTGCTAACGAGCATCCTGCTTTTTAACCTTATGTTTATATTAACTTTGAAGATATTTATTTATGTACCTATCAACCACAATAAAATGCAAGCTCTTTGAAGGCTCATTTTCTCCTTGGCACACAGCAGGCACTTAATAAATGCAGACTGACACACTTCCTTTCTCATGCACATAAAATCTGAATGACGGTGTCCTTGCTGAACCACCAGAAAGGAACCAGGGAGACCCATCCCAATTTGCTGGGACAGGCCCCGAATGCAGGGGACTGATGCATTCAGGACTGGGAGGGACTTCAGGAGCCACAGAACCCACCCTTTTCGTCTTGCAGGAGAGACTTAAGTCTGGGGAGAATGACTTGCTCAAGCTCACACTGGCAGTGCCTGAGGCAGGGTGTGAATTCCACCTTTCCGGCCCCCTCTGGCCCCCTTGCTGGCCCCCTCTCTGGTTTCCTTCCTGGCCCACTGTGGTGCCCTTGCCTTCCACATCCCACAAGACTTGGGGTTGCGGATCAGAAAGCATGTCGGTAAGGTTCTCCTCCTCATGGGCTCGATTTGCCATAATTACCGCAAGTCCTGACTAGAGCGAGCTAAGGTTTGCAAGGCGCTCCCCGCGGACGAGCTCGCCGAGCCCTTCCCTCAACCACGGGCCGCCATTCTTACTCACCCTCCTCTTTGGCCGACTTCTCGCCGTTGTGGCCCCCTCCTTGGGAAGGGGGACTGGGCCACCACCCCTTCCTTTCTCCCCTGGGCTCCCAACCCCCCTTCCCCATCCTTCCACCCTCCCCCCGGGCCACTCACCCCAGCCCCTTCAAAGAAGGCACTTGTGGCTTCCCCCGTGTTATCCAAAAGGTCATCGCTGTCAATCTGTAAAGACACCCGCCCGATGGCAGGTCAAAGGTCAAAGGTCTGGTAGAGAGGCCTGTCCCCTGAGTTACAGCACGGCTTTGTCCTAGCTGGGGGTCCCCGTGGTCCCGGTTGACCATTCATGCCGAGTCTTCCAGGGAAAGGGGGGACGGCGAGCTCACCGCCACACCTTTCGGAAGGTGGGCACCAGGAAAGGGAGACCCTCCCAGCCTGCAGGTCCAGCTAACCCCCCGCCCGGCTCTGCCCCCTCCCCAAAGGTCCCAAGGTCCCTGACCCCATGACTTACTTTCTCTGATCCATGTAAAAAATCGTTGAGGGCCTGAGGGTCACTGTAAGGAAAAAACACAAGGGCAGGTTGAGCGGGAGACGAACAGAAAATGGGCACCCACCCAGGGGGGAGGGGAGGGAATGGGGGGGGAGAGAGAGACTCACCAAATCACGTCTAGCAAGCATCGCCCGTCCTCATCATCCATCTCCACTGGAGGGGGAGGGGACAAGAGAAGAGGGAGGGGGAGAGAAGGAGAGGGGGAGATAGGGAGGGAAGGAAGGAGAGGGGAGACACAGAGAGACAGAGAGAGAGAGAGAGAGAGAGAGAGAGAGAGAGAGAGAGAGAGAGAGGGAGGGAGGGAGGGAGGGAGAAAAAGGGTTAGTGCTGGAACTTTTGTGCCTGAACATCCCAGCAGTCCCAGGAGCTCAGGTGGGTGTGTTTTGGCCACTGGGGGGTGAGGGGGATGGGAGCTGATGGCAGATCCCATCACACGCACTGGCTCACACCCCCACGCCTCCCTATTAGCCTGCCCCACTCCCCCACCCCCAATGGCAGACTCTGGGGTCAGGGGCTCTCTGGGCCCAGGCAGGGGCGGGATGACCACAGACATAAGGGACCGTGAAGATCCCCGGGTTCCAAGGCTCCCTTCTCACACAGCCGAGGAGCAGACCCTGGATGTGGAGCCGGGAGGGAGCCCACCCTCTCACTTTACAGAGGAGTAAACTGAGGCCGAACGCCTCGCTTAGGGTCACAGTTAGGATGCAGGACTGGAACCCAGATCCCCTGACCCCAGAGCCATCTGAACCCTGGCCTTCTGCCTCCACGCTCAGTTCACACAGCATTTCGGAGGTGTCCCAGAGGCGCTTCCCACAGCCTGACCTCCCCTGACCACTATGACTGGCCAGAGATCCAGAGGGCTGCAATCTGTACCCGTGGAGAGATGGCCAATGTGGGGAGAGTATTCTTGGTGCCCTTCCCACCCCCACCCCCCGCTACCCCAATTACCTGAGCTACTATCGAATCATGAAGGGAAGGAGAGGGGTCTCCACTCCAGGTCTACGCTGAGCCCCCAGCTGGGGACTTGGGGAGTGTCCTTGAAGGGGCCAGCTACAGGGAAAGAGAGAGAAGGTCAGACATGACAGAGGGAGGGGGGACACGGGGCCGGCCAGCTTCCCCTCGCCCCCAATGCCCTTCTCTGCTCACTGGGCTTCAGTCCCCTCGCCATTCCCACCACCGAGGCCTACTTTGTCTCTTCCTCATAACGGGGTTCATAAAACAATTAAGGACGTAGGACGGCAGTGCTACAAGACCCCCTTAAAACACAATGTCAGAACCGGGAGGGCCTTAGAACTGGGAAGTCAGAGCTGGGAAAGGTCTTAGAACAGGGAACGTTGCAGCCTCCACCTTTTCATTTTTCTGATGAGAAAAACAGCACCCCCCCCCCCACATCCCACCCCTCGAACCCTTCTCTTGTCTCCCAGTCTGGGCCTCTTCCCACCAGACTAAGCCGGGAAGGCCGAGCGTGGATGGCCTGTGTGTCGGTCACCAGGAGCCAAACCAAGAACAGCCGACCTCCCCCGCCTGAGGGTGGCCATCCAAGGATGAAGTTTTTCAGCCCCATCAACTCCAAGCACAAAGGGCTGCGACCAGCACCAGTGAAGGGTCCACCCTCGCTGCGATTACAAAATTGGAATTTTGAGGATGAAACCCCCATGGAGTGTGACTGTCAGCCAAGGTGCGAGTCCGTGTGATAAAGCGGATCCACGTTAGCGGCCTAATGGACGCGTGCACAGAAACATGGCGTCTTAGGGAAGGGGTTGGATTTGGGGGATGATTATTGTTATAATGATTATAATTGTGATTTCAGCAAATTGACACGCTCACAGAACTATGACGTTTGGCGTAGTGAGGGGACTGGCCCTGTGAGTGTATTGACATAAACAGGCAACTCCCAGGTGAGGAAACGCATCTACTGAAGCAGGTTCCCAGCAACTTAAGAGCCGGTCCTACCAGGCACTGGGGGACACAGTCCTTTTTTTCAAGAAGCCCACAATCTAAGAATCGCTTACAGCACTGAGAGGGAAAATGGCTTATCCAGGATCACAAACGCCGGGACACATGAGAGGCAAAGACTTGACCCATGCCCTTCCTTCCTGGAGACTAACTAACTAACCACTACCCCACACAGCCTCTGGTGTCTGGTATAGTACATCTAAAATCTGACTTTTGTTTGAATCTTACCACTCTAATTGCATCAGGACTAGTTTAAATTAAATAGAAACTTCACAATCTGGCCAAAAAGAATTCTTTTACTTTCTCTTTTTTTTTTCTATTCTTTATAAAAAATACTTTATATTATATATATATATATATATACATATATATATATATATTACACACACACACACACACACACACACACACACACACACTATTTACTTGCCACTAACTTACTTCCCCTTCCCACTGCTATCCCTGAATCCTATGTAGTAAAACAGTATATTTATGAAAAACAAACACATTGGCTTTGAGGGACCATGTAGGCCCCATTCTGCCCCAGCAGCCCACCACCTCTGTCAAGAAGGCTTCTCCTTCCCTCGTCCTCAGGACTTTCTGTGCCCTATTCCTTTGTGTTATTTTAGTCCTTTATCTTCATCTTTGGGGTGATGAGTGATCTCGCACAGAAAGGAGCACTTCTCGTCACCTATATAGAAGCCCTGCCCCTTTGGGCCTTTGAGGGGCATCTTCCACAACAGGACGGCGAGTCTGTTGTCCTCTCTCTGACCTCACAAGATGCTAATGATCCCTGGGTCACTAGCTCTCTCCCTAGCTCCCTCTTTCAAGGGTTTCCCATGGTTTGAACACATGTGTCAGGGACTGACAATCATATGGGGAAGAAGTGAATGGGAGGAGCAGAGGAGACCAAGCTGCTCTGGGGAAACCCATCAGCCCGTGCTCTTCTCCAGCAAATAGGTCTGCTCCCGGTGGAGATGGAGGCGGCTCGGCGGGCCCAGTTGGGCCTAGTCCTTTCTACTCTGGCCTTCTGTGGAAGAAGAGGCTGGGCCAGAAGGCTAATTCTAAATCAATGAGGCTGGGTCAGAGAGTCTCTGAGGTCCGTGACAATTCTAAATCAATGGTCCTGGCAGAAGTCTGGGATGCTGTCGCTCGCTAGCTGGGACCTGATCCATTTAACTTACACTTGCTTAAGGCCACTTCCCAGGATTTAAATTCAGAGAAGCTGCTGAATCCAGTCATTTACAGAAGGGGAAACTGAGGCCCGGAGAAATGAGGTGACTTGAGGACCACAGATCCAGAGACTGGAAGGGGCTTTAGGTCACTTAGCACAACCCCCTCATTCTGGTGAGAAGGAAACCAAGGCTTAGAGAGGTTGGGTCGCCTCTAGGCCCCAGACAGCTGGGATTTGAACACAAGACCTGTGACTCCGAATGCCAGGCTCTGCCCACTGTTTTATTCTGCCTTTGGACTTGAGCCCAAGATGGGCAATCTCCAGCACTGAGAGTTCTTGAGGTGGCGTGGCTGCCAATCCAAGGACACCCCCTGCTCCAAAGTATGACAGCTGTCAGTCACCCAGAGGACAGGAGAGGGAGCCCACGGCTGTTATATACATGTTACCAAAAAGGCAGGAAGTGCCGCTGACTGGATTCAAGGGATGGTCAGGGAGAGGGCCCCGAGCAGGTGGGACAGTGGAAACTAAGAGCTCGGCTCTAGCTAATGAAGCCATTTCCTCACCCCAAGGCAGAGTGGGGGCGCCACGGGACCCCAGGCCCCAGTCCTAGGTGACCGTGGCTCCGGAACCCTGCTCCACGGAGAGACGAGTGCGCTTCTATCTCAGTCTTTAACTGCAGTGATGAGGCGGGGGTGGGGGCCAGAAGAACCAGAGGAGCCAAAGAAAGGTCTTTACTAGGGTTCGAAGGCGTGTAATGACAGACTCAGGGGCAGAAAGAAGGTGCAAAAAAGGGCTTAGGAATAAATGGCCTCTGGGTCTCAGGAGCCTGCGGCTGGTCCTCCCAGGTCCCAGTGAGGGGCCGGAGGTGGGACAGAGCGAGGGATCCAGAGTGCCAAGGGAGAAGGAAGTCTGGAGGGAATCTTCCGATGATTTTTACAGAAGAGAACCCAGGCAGAGAAAGGCTGGCCCGCTCAGGCTCACCCTGCTCGTCTCTGATAGGACCCCAGAAGCGCACTGGGCACTGCCAAGCAGCAGAGTTACAGAGAGGGACAAAAGAGTCCCAAGGAGCCCACAGCCCAATGGAGGAAGGGAGCGACGGTGCCAAGAAGGCACAGACAGAAGAAGGGGAGGCGCTCTCAGGGAGCATGCCTGCAGACACGGCCAGAGCAGGGCTGCAAGGTCCTGGGTTCTGGGAGAAGAAACAGGTCCTAAAGCAGCCACATCTTCCTTTTCCATCTCTGGTGTCACAGGCAGGGCCCTTAAGTACTAGTCAGGCCGAGGGCCCGGCCAGACCTACCGGGGGAATGCAAGCACGGCCAGACCTACCAGGGGAATGCAAGCCCGGGAGATGGAAGATTCCAGAAAAGGGAAGGAAGAAGGGGTGTGTCCGAGCAGGGGCAGCCTGCCACGCTTTAGAGGGCCATCCCCAGCAGGGCCACTAGGTGGCGCCCCAGATGACAGCGCAGCAGCTTCAGCCACTAGGTGGTGCCCCAGAGAAGCGTTCCCTCCGAAGCCCTGGGCAAACCCCTTAACCAGACTGAGATTCCACTTCCCCAACTGTAAAATGGGGATAATAATAGCACCTCTCCCCCTCCCCCCACCCACCCCACCTCCACCTCGGGCTGTTGTGAAATGACAAAATAGGCCCAAACAAATGACGTCCAAATGGGAGGGGCCGGGGGGCTGGGACTCCTGGGGGAGGAAGCTCCCTCTGCGCCTCCAGGGAAGGTGCCCAGGCCCCGCCCCAGCAGAGGGATCCTGGCCGCAGAGGCCTGTGGGGATCTGGCACTGGCTGACTCAGAAAGCCACCGATTCCCACGATCTATATGCTTCTGGACCTTTGTTTCTCTGGTTCAATACCCCCCATCACGCTCTACTTTGTCCCGGGAGTGTTGTAGCCAAGTCTCTGGCCCAGGACACAAAAACCAAGCGGCTTGGCCAGGGTCACACAGACACTCCCATCCCAGGGAACCCAAGTCCGGCTGGCAAGCGCTCCCCTGACCCCATCAATCAGCCTCTCAAATCCAAAGGGTCACCTAGCTGTTCTGTGGTCTGAGGATAATGAAACAGCACACACACACATACTCACACACATGCTCACATGCACACACAAGTGCTCGCACACGCACACACACACGCACACACACGCTCACACGCACGCTGAGGCAACTGGGGTTAAGTGGCCTGCCCAAGGTCACGCAGAGGGCTGACACACATTTTATCTCCCGGAGGTGTTGGGAGGCCCATCATTTCAGAACAAGAAACCACGCTGAGAGGTGCTGAGCAGCTACTACCAAGGCTGGATTCGAACCCGAGCTCCCTAATTTCAATGCAGTGCTCGATGCACCAGGACCTGCTCCATCACCTACCAATGGCGGGTGCCAAGTGTGGCCCTGAACAACCCTCTGTGGATGTCCCCCCC
>JAJPUD010033730.1:0-11200 GCA_023553655.1 Myrmecobius fasciatus
GAACTGATGCTGAGTGAAATGAGCAGAACCAGGAGATCATTATACACGGCAACAACAGTACTATATGACGATCAATTCTGATGGACATGGCTCTCTTCAACAATGAAATGTTTCAAACCACCTCCAATTGTTCACTGAAGAAAGCCATATACACCCAGAGAGAGGGATGTGAAATGTGGACCACAACATAACATTCTCATACTCCTTGATTGATGTTTGCTTACATTGTGTTTCCTTTATCTGATATATCGATTGTGTAGACAAGATTTTTCTTGCACAACAATGACAAGTTTGGAAATATGTATACATATATTCGATTTGCCAATATTTTAACATAATTAACATGTAGTGGATATCCTGCCATCTAGGGGAGGGGTGGGGAGTTGGGGGAAAAATTTGTAATGGAAAGCTATGTAAGGGTTATTGTTGAAGAATTACCCACACATATGTTATGCAAATAAAATAAAAAAAATTTAAAAAAATTATATATATGTTGAAAACTATCTTTATATGTATTTGGAAAAATAAAATACTATTAAAAAATTTTAAAATAAAATGAACAACAAAAAGAAAACCTTTTTCTCACAATAGCCTTGTATAATAAGTTAAAAAAAAAAAAAGTATTATCATGCCCATATTCTACTTGAGAAAATTGAGACTCTGACTTGCCCAAAGTTAATGGTCAGAACTGGTTTCAAATTCAGTTCCTTTTATCACACTTTTTGTTCCTTAAGAGCAAAGAGTAAGTTGTCTAATTCTTTTGTATCCTATGCCATTAATAAATATATGTTGTTACACAGGCTTTTTACAGCCATGTCCAACTCTTTGTGTCCCCATTTGGGGTTATCTTGACAAAGATATGGGAGTGGTTTACCATTTCCTTTTCCAGCTAATTTTACAGATGGGGAAACTGAGGCAAAGAAATGAGGCAGGGTGACACAGCTAGTTCATATCTGAGACTGAATTCCCTGACTCCAGGCCTGGCGCTATATCCACTGAGCTACCTTGCTGCCCCTTCTATAAAGGGCTAACTTTAAAAGAGTTGATTGTTCTGTATTACATTACATTGGAATTCTCTAATTGTACTTTAAAAAGAGATAAATTGGAACATCTCTAAGATTCATCTTCATTGCAAAAGTAATTCTTGCCCTTTCCCATTCTAATAATTTGTGGATATTTGAATTCTACTGAGGAGATAATTGAGATTTAGTTAGCAGTTTTTTTTAAATACCCAACTTCAAGTTTTGAATGAATTTAATAGTCTCTAAAAAAACTGAGTTTTCCTGAGTTGTTTATAAAAGAGGTAGTTGGATTGGGTGGTCTCTAGTGCTGAATTTGCCAGTTGGAAATAGTTGCTGTTCTAAGAATTATATGTGTTGTGTAGCATATTTCATGAAGCATCATAGGTCCACTCTGATATAATTCCACAGAGTGGAATTTTTTTAAACTGTGAAATATAATTTTAGTCATCTGCTTCACTTTGTAAACTCATTTGATAATTACCTATCTTTTTTGCTTTGTTGACCTATAGAAGGAAGAGTTTGATAGGAAGCTTTCTGAGAGGAAAGGGTGCTATACACTAAGGGAGACAATAGAAAGATTGCTTTGTAAATTAACAGTTGAATAAAGAAAAATGTGAAAATAGGAGAGGTAGAAAGAAACCGAAGAAAAACTCAAATTATAAGCTTTGACCCGGGCAAAAAATAAAATAAAACAAGAGGGCAGTAGGATGAAAAAGAGATCAGATGTAAACATAAGCACCTAGGATGAAGGTAAAGTTAAGGGCTGAAATTTTGCTTTAAATGTGAAAGTTTAGGAAGAGCCAGTAGAAAAACAGTTGTAATAGGACCTGAGCAGAGAAGAGGAAAATAATCTTTATTAGACCATTTAAAATTAACTAGTTGACAAAAATTAAGCTGGAAGAAGTTGGTTGAAGAAGATTGAAGAAGATGAGGTGAGAGGTGGCTCATCTATTAGGTAAATCCTGTGAAGCCTTGCTCATTTTAAATTTACCACTGAATGAGCCTTCCAAAATTTAAATTTAAACTGAGGGAGAAACTATAGAAAGTTGGATCTCAATCCTAAATAGGAGAGATTGCTGAGAAGGAAGGACCATAGTATTCCCAGAAATTACTACAAAAAATAAAAATGGGGTCCAAGGATTAAACAAAAAAGAAGGTAGATCTTGGGGAGGAATGTAGAAGGAGAAAAATAACATGATGAAGATGAATAAATGAAAGAATGAAAAAGTCAAATCCTGAAGAATTAAACATTTACAATGCACCTGGCACTGGGCTGAGTTCTCAGAATACAAATAGAAGCAAATAGAAAGGCAATTCTTGCCCTCAAGGAGTTTAATTCTAATTGGAATGCTGCATTTAAAAGGTAGCTGAATAGGAAGGAGGGAGGTGTATGTGTGGGGGGAAGTATTTGCTGGCTAAGTCTGAGAATCCTTAGTTTAGCCCAGAAAGGACTGAAGGTTGGCTAGCCTGAGGACTTCCTTCCAATGGAAGTTTTGGGAGATATTCACCATGGTAAGTTTAGAAAGGATCCTTTAGGGTGAGAAGGTAGCTGAGCCCAGCTGATAAAATCAGAAGAAAAATAACCACTCAAATTTAATTAATTTATGAGCATTTATTAAGCATTTACTATATGCAGAGTACTAATACACTGAGCACTGCAGGATACAAGCAGAATAGTATTTTCTCTCTAAGAGTTTATATTCTAAAGGAGAAAGCCCATATAGAAGGTTTCAGCTGCAAGCCATATGACTAGGTCTCATGGTTCTTAGGGTGCATTAGCAAAGCAGATGGTAATGCATCTTTTTTAATGTTATTTCCATTAATAAAGTCATCTCAATTTCTGAAATTAAATCAAATGTTTAAATAATAATTTAATATTTAAATTAAATAAATGATTAAATAAAATTGCCAAGGATTCTGGAATAGAACTTTTTTTTCCTGGGTCTTCAGTAGCTGTGGCTATAGCACTACATTTATACTGGAGCTGCTGCTACTGGATTATCACTGTGGTGGTGGGTAGGGGGAGATAGATGCTACCAGAGCTTCTTGGGCTTACCATAATGCCTATTGGTGCCAGTTGGTATTGATGAGGAAAATGAACTCCCTTTCCCTATTGATTTCTCTCCTTAAAGTCTGGGATGGAAGCAGTATTAATATCTGGGGAGAGGGAGAGGGAAAGAAAGTATGCTTCCATTCTGGGGCTCCTTGGTAGTAGATAGTCAGCAACTTATGGTGGTGTTGTTGAGAAAACTGAGCCCATCTCCTACAATGATGACAATATGACAAAATGGCAATGACATCTCTGAGTATCTCAAAGCAATTTAAAACAGAATTTGACAGAATCCTCAACTCCAGGTCACCCATTGAGTCAACAGGAGGGTTAGAACTTAGAGTCCATGCTGTAGAACTATTGTCTCCCAGCAATTATATTCATTTTTACCTTGAAGTGAACATTTAAAAATTGTTGGTAAGACCATCACTTGGGGAGTGGTTAAACAAATTATAATATGTGATTATGATGGAATATTATTGTGCTATAAGAAATGACAGGCAGGATGATTTCAGAAAAAACCTTGAAAAAACTTATATAAACTGAAGCAAAGTGAAGTAAGCAGAACCAGGAGAATGTTGTACACAGTAACATCGATGTTATACAATGAAGAACTGTGGATGACTTAATTATTTTCATTTATGATCCAAGATCCAAGACAATCCCAAAGGACTATTGAGGAAGAATACTATTTGCTTCCAGAGAAACTGATACTGTCTGAATAGACTGAAGCATGCTACTTGCCACTTTCTTTCATTTTTTTTATTCAAGTCTTCTTATATAAAATGACTAAGATGGAAATGTTTTACATAATTGGACATGTTTAAACTATATTGGATTGCTTACTGTCTCAGGGAGGAAGGAGACAGGGAAGGGAGGGATAGAATTTGGAACTTAAAACTTTAAAAAAAATGATAAAAATTGTTTGAATATGTAATTGTAGAAAAATTAAATATTTTAAAAATTGCTGATGAGCAGATGAGTTTAGAAAGAAGCAGTTATTGGAATGTAATCAAGGGATTTTTCCCTTTTCCTAAGAAAGTCTAACAGGTGATTATTCACCTTAAACTGTCATCTATGGCCCTGCCCCCTTCCTCTGTGTGATTCACTCTTCTAGGCTTCCCTAAGCTGCCAAATTGTTGTACACGTATGTTCAACAATTCTGGTAAAACAATCTCCCACACCCAAAGAAGCCCAGGTAAGACACAAAAGGAGGGCGAAAGAGAATGTGGGTAGACCAAAAAAGAGGGATGGACATAGGTGACTACAGCTTTTAGCCATGTTGTTCTACTGGCTGAAGGAGAGTGGAACAAACAAGAGGGGAGGGTGGAAGAGTTCATTCCTCTTCCTCCCATCCTTTAAGGAATGTCTTCCTAACATGGAGAACCCTACCCTTGAGACCAAGGGAAGAATTTTCAATCTCCAGATATCCAGGAGAGCTACAGTCTGGATGATGTGACTTTAGTTTGGGGAGCTATAAAGTTCTAAGTATTTATCCACAGACTCAACATGGTAGAGTAAGAGTGCTGGTTTGAGGATAAAAGATAGATCCTCTTGTTTTAAAGGTTTAAATCTTTTCCCTGCCCTCATTTTCTATGAGACATTGAGCAAGTCTCTTTAATTTAATTTTTTTTTTCATCTGCAAAATGAGGGGTTTAGACCAGATAGCCCAAGGGCTCATCTAGTTGTAAATCTGTGAACCTATAATCTGAGAAAGGACCACAGAGACTAAATAATCCAGCACCTGAACAAAACTTGCCTCAACCATATATTATGGCCCATAAATGGTCTTTTTGCTTGAAGACTTTTCTGGTGGTAGGAAACCACTACCTCTGGATGAAGTATATTCCATTGTTGGACCACTTTACCTGTTAGGAAGTTTTTCCTTACATGTAGTAGAAATTGTCCTCTGGATAACAACCACCTAATATTCCTCATTCTACCCTTTCAGTCCAAGCAAGAACAATTCTTTTATGTGATAGAACTTCATCTTGAAAATAGCTGTGATATATGCCCTAAATCTTCACTTCTTGAGGTTAAATATTCCCAGTTCCTTCAACTGTCCCTCAAACTTCATTTGAATGGGGCCCTTCAACTTCCTGTTTCAACTCCTCCGGAGCTCCCTGGCTTATCAATACCCTTCCTTGTTTTAGGCTGGGCCAACATCAGGGAGCAGATGTTTGCCCCCAAGCTCCAAAGGGTGGAGGCTACTATCTCCTATTCCCAGAGAAGCAAAGAGTCTTGTGTAGGTGGTAGGTATCAGCCAGAGAATCCTATTAGTGGGTGGAAGGGAGGGAGGACTAGGAAGTTGAATAGGGGAGGGACCCCTTAGATGCTTGTGTAAGCAAACATCATAAATGAGAATTGTGAGTCATTGTTTTGTATTTCTATTCATTCTTTTTTTCTCTATCTACCATATTTCATAGCAATGAAAAAGTCAAGAAGGCCATCTATTCCAGCCTACTACCCAAGGCAAGAATCACCTGTATAATATTCCTAATTGGTGGTCCAGAGCAGCTAGATGATGCAATGGATAGAGACCATTCATCTTCATGAGTTCAAATCTGAACTCAGACACACTAATTGTGTGTGACCCTATCGCACAAGTCATTTAACCTTGTTTACCTCAGTTCCTCATCTGTAAAAATGAGCTGAAGTTGCCCAAAAAATCCCAAATGGTGTCATGAAGTTTCAGAGAGGGCTGAAAACCGACTGAATAACAAATAGATTGTCTTTATAAGGTCTCTTTGAACAGCAACAGAACAAATTACATTTCAGGATAAGCCATTCCATTATTAGAGGAATTGTGAGAAAGCTCTTTTCTTTTTTTTTCATCTAAATCAAAATCTGTCTCCCTGTAACCTCCACTTGTTGGTTCAAGATCAATACAAAACAAGTCTAATCCCTTTTGCATTAGAAATAAAACACTCTTTATGACTGAATCTTGCTGAAACATAGAGAAGGGAATATACTTCTTTGGAGGAAGTGACAGAGCTAGGAAGGGCAAGTTTAGCAGTTATATGTTCTTGAAACCAGTCTTGTGATCTTGGCAGCCAGAGTGGGTGAGGAATTGGGCACAGATTAAGATTCAAGATTCTCAAAAATGTCATTATAGCAACCATCCCAAAAGCAATCAGCCCATGTGGAAAACAAGGATTCCTTTAGGGGGTCACTAAAGGAAGGAAGTGAAATCTTATCTCCCTGGGGAACCCCAAACTATAAATGTCCTCTAAGAAAAGACCTTGATTTGGACACTGCTGCCCTCTCCTGGATGGAATTGGATTTTCTTTCATCTAATTTTAATTTTAAGGAGAGGGGAAAATTTTGGGGGGGGAAAGTAGAAAATACACACTTTGAAAATTTCAAACTTTTAAAAAATTTTGAACTAGAATGAATTGAGGGGGACGTATGAAAAGCTTTAATGTCCAGAAGAACGTATCCATTTCTAGATTACCTAGAAACACTGAAAAACAGGCAGTGGAATCATAAACTAAAGAAGCCGAGCTAAACAGACACCAGGCCTTGAAAGGCAGCAAAGGACAGTAGGATTTTAGAGCTCGAAGGAACCTTAGAGGTTTTCTTGTCCAATGCTTCCATTTTACAGATGAGGAAACTGAGACAGATTATAGAGACCAAGAATGAATGAGCTCTTCATAGCAGGCGGGGTCACTTGCCCATTTTGCCAGGACAGAAAGGAATTTCCAGAGTCAGTATCACAAAGATCTTTCCACCACAAACTTCAAGGACATCTCAAAGGTCACATGGCAATTATTTCTTCCTAAAATAGTATGACCTTGGGGAGCTAAGTGTCCCATAAGGCACAGAGTGCTGGGTCCGAACTCAGGAAGCTGTATGACCCTGGTCAAGTCACTTAACCCTGCTTGCCTCAGTTCCCTCATCTGTAAAATGAGATGGAGAAGGAAATGGCAGACCCCTCCACTATCTCTGCCAAGAAAATCCCAAATGAGGTCATGAAGAGTCAGACATAACTGAAAAACAACTAAACAATAAAAGAGTATGATCTTCAACTAAAGCAATTAGGGCATGAAATACGGGAGAGCATTCCCGAATAATACCCTGAAGTGCTCTGTAAAATGAAAACAAATTGAGGGTATGCTGATATGGCAGGACATTAGTGCCACAGATGAATTTATGCTTAGTTAGAAATTCAGAGGGTACTTTTTCTTTCTTTTTTTTTTTTAAATAATAGCTTTTTATTTTTCAAAATACATGCAGATAATTTTCAACATTCTCCCTTACAAAGCTTTTTGTTCCAATTTTTTTCTCCCTCTCCTAGATAGCAAGTAATTCAATATAAATTAAACATGTGCAATTCTTCTAAACATATTTCCACATTTATCATGCTGCACAAGAAGAATCAGATCAAAGGGAGAAAATGAAAAAAAAAATAATCAAGCAAACAACAACATCAAAAAGGGTGAAAATATTATGTTGTAGTAACATTTTCATGATCTCTATTGACATTTGCTTGCATTGTGATGCCTTTCTCTGATTCTTTTTTTTTTTTTCCTTGTAGATAGGATTTTTCTT
The DNA here is from genome assembly GCA_023553655.1 of Myrmecobius fasciatus. Lineage (NCBI taxonomy): Eukaryota > Metazoa > Chordata > Mammalia > Dasyuromorphia > Myrmecobiidae > Myrmecobius > Myrmecobius fasciatus. The sequence continues at coordinate 7,624 of JAJPUD010033730.1, forward strand.
GCATAACTTCTCAAGCATTTCAACATTATTAACATGTAGTGGACTTCCTGCCATCTAGGGGAGGGGAGGGGACTGGGGGTAAATTTTGTAATGGAAAGCTTTGTAAAGATCAATGTTGGGAAACTACCCATATACATGTTATACAAATAAAAAGCTTTAATTAAAAAAAAAAAAGAAAATATTATGTTGTAATGAAATGATCTTGTAGTGAAGAGAGTTATCTACACCCAGAGGGAAGACTGGGAACTGAGTGTGGTTCACAACATAGCCTTTTCACTCTTTTTGTTGTTGTTTACTTGCATTTTATTTTCTTTCTCATTTTTTTTCCTTTTTTGATTTAATTTTTCTTGTGCAGCATGATAATTATAGAAATATGTATAGAAGAATTGCACATGTTTAACATATATTGGATTACTTGCCATCTAGGGGAAGGGGTGGAGACAAAGGGGGGAATTTTGGAACACAAGGTTTTGTAAGGGTCAGTGTTGAAAAATTATCCATGCATATGTTTTGAAAATAAAAAGCTTTAATAAAAAACTTTTAAAAATTAAAAAATATATATTATGTTGTGATCCACATTAGTACCCATACTCCTCTTTCTAGATGCAGATGGATCTTTTTATCCCAAGACTATTGGAATTGGCCTGAATCACAGAGAGTACTTTTCAGAAAAGCCAAGGCAGTTATATTTCAGCATGAAGGTCAGAAATTAGCTGACAAAAGCAGACAGGCCATTTCTAAACTGTGATCATGTCAAGGAATGAAATCTTTTGGATGATTATATGGAATTCTTAGGAAAGGAGGGTGTGTAGTTAGGATTAAAAAACTGAATTTAATTGAGAAGAGCTAGAAGAAAGGGTTTCCAAGCTATAGAAAATCATGCATGCTATTGTAGTAAATAAGAAATAGAAGAGTTTGAATTGGTCTATATCAAGGCTGAATGAGCCCATAGAATCCATCTCAGGGAGCATTCACCCAGAACATTGCAGGAAACTTCTGGGAATTCCAAGGACAAGGTGACTTGTTTCTTGGATCTTTGGAGATAATAAAGTTCTTTGACTATTCCTGGTCATAGGGTGACCCTTTGCTAAAAGGTCTTCTTGATGCTTTAAAATGAAATGATAAACCCCAAATAATCCTTTAGTTGACTCTATCTCCAGGGTAATTGAAAGGGGGAGATTATATTGCATGTAATAAAAAAAAAAAAGCTTGAAAAAAAAGTTCTGTTTGGTTCTTGATTCCCAGGTGACAAGATGAGATTTCACTGAGGGGGGGAAGGGAACTACCTTCTCTACCTTGACATAAAGATGGTATTAGGTAGCTTTCTACATGGAACATGGATTCAACTAGCCTAGCTGTAACTGGGGAAGGGGGAGTTCTGGACTGACCCTTTCTTCTCTTGTATATTTCCTTCAATTAGCATTGACCTTGAGAGAATCAGAAGGTGCTAGAGTATTTTTGAGACCATTAACATCTACCTGAGTGATTTTGGTTGCTGCAACAGCAGCAGGAATGGGTTGGTGCCAAGGGAACAGTTGGCGTTGAAGAGAGACTACAGGAAAAGAGATCCCATTTGGCATTTGATTGGACTGTGATCTGTGAGGATGAAATATAAAATATCTTATTAGAAGTCTTGCAAAAACTGTTTATGTCCCATTAAGGTTTGAAAATCAGCTTTCTCACTGATTGTATTAGTAGTGGTAAATTAATCATTCTGTAATATCCATTCTGATTCTTTTATATTTAACAATTCCTTTTTTTTCATGAGGGAATAAAGCAATTCTATATTTGTACAGTATCTCTAATTTTGCCATCACCTCCAGCTTTTTGAGGAAATCCTAGTCAAGAGCCAAAGGGATCATTTTGTTTGTGGCAATTCTGCTGAGGGAGTTGAGATGCGGTGATGAGTCAATAAATGTAAAAATGAGTGGTCTACTATAAGAAGTCAGACTTTCCCCAGAGATGAACTGGGATAAATCACCAGGAAAAATAAAGAATAGGGAGACTGGTCGCCAGCCTCTATGGCCAGCCAGCCAATAGGGTTAGGGGCTTAGAGGGACGATTCTAAGGAGTGTGCACTCAGAACTCCCCTAGAAACTTCTGGGGACTCCAGGGACATGGTGATTCAGCACTTGGGACTTTTGACATTGGCAAACTTCCTTGCTGTTTCTGTCCAGATGGTGTCCTAGTACTGAAAAGACTTGTCATATTAGTATGACACAGAAAACACTGAGTGGTCCCTTGGCCCTACCCTATCCTGTAATAGCAGCAGGGGGATGGGGTGCTATTTCAGTTTAAAAAAAGAGGGCTTCCAGCTGGCTTTCTCTTCCTTCCACCCTTCTGGGTGGCAACATTTAACTCAGATTTTTAATGAGGATTGGAGGATGGGCTGGTCCCTCTCCTCCCTTGTATTATAGCAATTATTTTCATTTGGCACTTAAAATAAGAAGGTTCTACAAATGCCTGAGTACCTGGCTGCTGTTTCCATTTAGTGTTTCCTATCCCAAATAGGAGGCAAAACATTAGATTCAAGAAATCTAAGTCCAGGTGGACTTTGTGAATTTGAGGAATCTAGAGATTGTGAGTCCATTAGATGAAGCTGATTGGCAACAAGAGGAGTTTCTTCATAGGAGATGACCACTGGCAGAGGAAGGAACCTAATGCAGTTTATCAAAAGACCTAATCTTCCTAGCTGTGTGACCCTGGACAAGTCACTTAACTCCCAATTGCCTCAGCAAAACAAAAAACAAAAAAACCTAATTTCTGAGGAGGGAGTATAGAGCTAAGGTAAAATATAAAATGCTTAATCAAAAGTCTTACAAATTGTTTATGTTCTGATTCAATTTAAATATCAGTCTCCTAACTTAACAGTAGTTATAAATTAAGATAGAAACCTGTTTTAATTCATTTTGTCAAAGCCATGAACCTTTGATATTTATGTGTGCCAGAATAAAATATCTATCCCATTCTTGATTCATGTTGAACATTGAGTACTTTTTTTGCTCCATTTTTTGAGACCTAGATACAAAACAAAATACTAAGCTTTAAATAAATTATATAGGGACTTAAGCCAACCAATATGAGAAAAGTGAGTCTAGCTCTTTCCCTCTCTTTCCCCCTCAAATTCATTACAGATCAGGCTCTCCAAAACTATACCCAGACTAGACAAAGTGCCTTCTTACTACAGGGGCTTGGTTCTAGTAGCTGACTAGAATTTCTCTCAATTACATATCAAAACAATTTTCAACATACATTTAAAAAATTGGATTTCAAATTATCTCCCTCAAAGCTGTGAACGGATACAGCCATTCTGGAGAACAATTTGGAGCTATGCTCAAAAAGTTATCAAACTGTGCATACCCTTTGACCCAGCAGCATTTCTATTGGGCTTATATCCCAAAGAAATCATAAAGGAAGGAAAAGGCCCCACACGTGCAAGAATGTTTGTGGCAGCCCTTTTTGTAGTGGCTAGAAACTGGAAATTGGATAGATGCCCTTCAATTGGAGAATGGCTGAATAAATTATGGTATATGAATATTATGGAATATTATTGTTCTGTAAGAAATGACCAGCAAGA
>JAJPUD010033731.1:0-11200 GCA_023553655.1 Myrmecobius fasciatus
GGCTTTTCCAGAATAATGAGACTAGAGCTCAGCCTTCCTGGCCATAAACAAGCCATCTGCCTTCCCAGGGAGGATGGGCCCTGGGAGACCGGAAGGAAGCGGCTGGGGGCAGCCCCAAAGTCAAGGAAGCCCCTGAGTTCTGGCCGGCGAGCCTCGATTCTGGGCCGGCGCAGGTCCAGTGCTTTCCGAGGCCACGGGACAAAGCCCTCCCTGGGCTGGCCCCGGCCTAGAGAGCCACTGCCCGGCCTCCACTCTGAGCTCTGCCCCAAGCAGGCCCCCTGCCTCTCAGCCCGGCCCCGTTTGTGCCTCCCTCCTCTCCATGAACCCCCCAGCAGCCGGGGCTCCGGGCCCAACTTTAGGCTGGCTCTCTCTGCCTCCTCCTTTATTCTATGGCCGGGCCCCTCTTCCCTTCCAGGTTTCCTAAGCCCTTTCATCCAACTCCTGGAGGCAGAAAGTGCCATTGTGACAGAGGGGGAAACTGAGGCTCAGGGAGGGGAAGGCACGGCACCCAGGACCATTGACCAATCGATCACCCAGTGCTAGGCACACAGAGACAGAAATGAGGTAATTTCTGCCCTCAGAGAGCTCGCATTTTCCCACAATGAAGTCTTGTGATTCTGATAGGAGTTAGAGCGTGGGGATGTTCATCCGACCCAGGGCTGACAGGGGAGTGGTCTTCGAGTATCTGAAAGGTCATTATGGGAAAAGGCCATCCTGGGGGTGGGCAGAGCAAGGGGCAGAAAGGACCAGCTCCTCATGTTCCCAACAGGCGGTGAGCCCCCCTGGCCCATGGTCCGGTCGGAGACAGCGGGATGCTGGCCCCGGGCCTGATCGCCGCCCGTGTCACCGTGAAAAAGCCCCATTTCTGGGCACATCGTCCCCAGGGATGAGCACAAACGAGCTGCTGCTGAGCTCTTGCCCTCTGCGAGATGGCAGGTGCCCAGTGGCCGCTTCAACCCGGAGACATGGGGACAGTCAGGCCCTGAGTCAGAAGCCCACCTTTTTTCTGGTAAAGGCGGGATTTCTGTGGGAAGAGCAGTTTCTTTCCCATGGAGAACTTCATTTCCTCCCACAAAAGTCCTGCTTTTAATCTCAAATCCCCACTGGCGTCTTCCTATGAATCCAGGAAATGCCACTGGGCTTTAGTGATTAAGTTCAGCGAAGGCAAAGGATTTCCATGAAAGTTGGCGATTTTTTAGCCCGCCATTTTTGAGGGATCCCTGAAGCTGGCTTCAAGTGCTGAGGGAAGGAGTCAGGAGTTTTATTCTGATTCTGCCATTTGCCGCTGCTCCTCACTCCGGGGTCTCAGTTACCGTTCCAGGGTCTTCGGTTTACTTTCCTGCCACCGGCTCTGTGACCCCGGGCCCCAATAAGTCCCACAGGAGTTCCTGAGCTGAATCCCAACTACCTGTGGGACCTTGGACTAGTCCTTAGCATCTGCAGGCCTTTCTCGCTTGTATTCATGAGGGGATTGGACTAAATGACCTCTGACATCCGGAAATCCTGGTGTACAAGTCTGAGGTCTCCACCTCTCTCTTCCAACTAAAGCTCTATAAATAAGCCTCCCCCCCCCAATCTTCACAGCCCATCACTGACATATAATGAGCTTGGGATCCACTAAAACCCCAAGATCTTTGTCGGAATAAGTATTGCTGCCTAACCATGATTCCCTGGAGAAGGAAATGGCAAACCACGCCAATATCTCTGCCAAGGAAACGCCAAATGGGGCCGCAGAGTTAGACATGACTGAGAAGTAACTCAACAACAATGAACCGTGATTCCTAGAATCACCAGGTAGTTCCCAGAGCACCGAGCTCAAATCTGGCCCCCGACATTCACTCCTGTGGGACCCTGAACAAGTCACGTGACCCTGGCTGCCTCAGTTTCCTCCCGGGGAAAATGTGGAGAAAAACAGCGCCCGTCTCCAACATCATCTCCGCAAAGTGCTCAGCAGTGTTTGGCACACAGGAAGGGACTTACACTGTTTCTTATTGCAACATCGGAACCTCAGGCAGCGCTCAGAGCTCAAGCTCGCCCAGGGCAGAGGCCGGAGGCCCGCAGGGTGCCAGCAGCTCCCACCTGCCTCCACTGCATTATGCACAAGACTGGTGAGGAAAGCCCTTGCAAAGCAGCAGAAACGGACAGGAAGGGACAGAGGGACAGGGCGGACTCCTTTTGGGGGGGCTAAGTACATGTGAACAGGACGGGGTGTCCTTGTGACTGGAGAGATGATGAGATGCACAATTCAGGAGAAAGACACTGGGCAGCCTGACACCCCCTGTTCTATATTCTAAAGGCCCTCCCAGCCCTGACATCCCCTGTTCTAAGCTCCCTCCAGCTCTGAGACTCCCTGTTCTAAGCTCCCTCCTGTTCTGACCTTCCCTGTTCTAAGCTCCCTCCCAGCCCTGACATTCCCTGTTCTAAGCTCCTTCCCAGCTCTGACATCCCTTGTTCTAAGCTCCCTCCCAGCCCTGACATTCCCTGTTCTAAGCTCCTTCCCAGCTCTGACATCCCTTGTTCTAAGCTCCCTCCCAGCCCTGACATTCCCTGTGCTAAGCTCCTTCCCAGCTCTGACATCCCTTGTTCTAAGCTCCCTCCTGTTCTGACCTCCCCTGTTCTAAGCTCCCTCCCAGCCCTGACATTCCCTGTTCTAAGCTCCTTCCCAGCTCTGACATCCCCTGTTCTAAGCTCCCTGCCAGCCCTGACACCCCCTGTTCTAAGCTCCCTTCAGCTCTGACCTTCCCTGTTCTAAGCTCCCTCCCAGCCCTGACAACCCCTGTTCTAAGCTCCCTCCCAGCCCTGACTTTTCCTGTTCTAGGTCACTTTCATCTCTGACAGTTTATGATCCCCAGACTTTACAATTTTCATGTGTTTGTGGTTGGGGACGGTGGCTTCTGGGCTGTGATTTCATGGAACTGGGAGCTCCCAAAGGTAACGTTTCTCTCCACTCACACAGATCACCGATTCTTCTCTAACTTAGTCTTCTTAGACACTGGAGGGGGGCAGGCAATCGAGAAGGGAACCGACTTGCCCCGATCGGCAGCCTGTGTGGCTGTGTCTCAGGTCCTCCTGCCCCCAAGGACACTAATTCTGAGGCGCAGGAGCCGGGTTCAAATCTCAGCCCTTGGTGGCGTTGCACTATTACCCCAGACACCACTCCCCACGTCTATCTTGGCTGGTGTACTTACTTCCATTTCCTTGTTAACAGCAGCATTTTCCCCTCATTGCACATCAAGGCAATTTTTAGCATTTACTTTTAGATTCTGATTTCCAAAGTTGTCTCCCCGCTTCCTCCCTCCTTTCCCCTCTTCCTAAAATGATAGACAATTGGATCTAGGTTACACGTGTCCTATCATGTAAAACCTATTTCCACGTTAGTCACCGTTGTGAAAGAAGAAACAGATCAAAAGGGAAAAATACTTCAAAAAAGAAGAAAGTGCAAAAGTGTGCTTTGATCAATATTCCGAGTCCATCATCGGCTCTTTACCTGGTGGGGACAGCACTTTGTACTAGCCGAGATGAGCTCCGGCACTCGCGGTTGTTCGCCACTCAGTGCCGCTGGCGCCGCGCCATGGTTTCTTGGTTCTGCTCGTTTCACTTTGCATCCGTTGCCTGGCCAAGTCCCAGCGGGTTTTTCTGAAATCTGCCCATTCATCGCTTCCTTCTGCACAATAGTGATCCCTTCTGTTCTTATACCAAAGCTTGTTTCCTTATTCCCCAGCCGATGGGCATCCCTCAGTTTCCAGTTTTTGCCACCACACAAAGAGCTTGTAAAAATATTTTTGTTCCAGTTCTTCCCCCTTTGCTGGGCCAAAGGGTGTGCACAGTGTGATAGCCCTTTGAGCATAGTTCCAAATTGCTCTCCAGAATGGTTGAACCCATTCACAGTTCCACCAACAATGTATCAGGGTCCCAGTTTTCCCACATCCCCTCCAGCATTTACCATTTTCCTTTTTTGTCATCTTAGCCAGGCTGACAGATGTGAGGTGGGACCTCAGAGTTGTCTTAATTTGCATTCCTCTGATCAATAGTGATTTAAAGCTCTTCTTCATTGCTTACAGATTTGATTTTTTCATCTGAAAACTGCCTGACAGATAGATGGCTCGTGAGAATCATTCTAACAACAGCTCACCAGCCCTTTCAGGCTGACAAAGTACTTTCCCCACAGCAGCCCTGACAGGGAGGGATACAAGTATCATTAGGCCCATTTTACAGATGGGGAAACTGGGGCTTCACGCGAGCAGAAGTCACACAGCTTGGCAGGGTCAGGACCGGGCCCCAGTCTGGAGTCTTCTGCCTGAGCTCAGTGATCTTTGGATTTGGCCTGGGCCACCTTGGTCCGAGGAGCTGGCCATGGGCAGAGACAGCCAAGAGAGGGAGCTGATGGCCATGCAGTCGCTCCAGGGGTCCCTAAAGGCTCCTGGACCCTTTCCCAACAATAGCCCTGAGAAGAGCAGAGGGTCCACGGTGCAGATGGGGACAGACTGAGGTGGGACAGCAGGGGTCACACTTAGTGCATACAGGTCCGTGGCAGAGCAGGATTTGAACTCGGCTCTCTCAACGGCCGCCCCCTCCAGTGGAACCCCACGATCGCCTCCTTCTTCACTTGTCAGCTAGCTCCATCAGCTCCCATGGCCCAGAGAGGCTCAAAGCCCCCAAACCCCTGAGAAAAAGTGCTAAGAGGCAGCTTGGGTAGTGACAAAAGCTCCGTGACCCTGGTCATGGGTCCTGGCTCCTTCTGCACAGACTGGATGCTTTATGAGGCTCCAGACTGAGAGACTCTGGGACCCGGAATTACTGGTAGGGATGGGGACATAAGGAAGTCCCAGAAGGGGGAACTCCTCCCTCCCATGCAGGGTCATGGCACAGCCAGTCCCTGCCTCCCAAGCTGACCCTCTCCCCTAGGGACGTTCTAAGCAGGGGTCAGCAGTTAGAGCACTGGGCATGGGGTCAGGAGGACACAAGCTGAAATCAGAGGCCTTCCGCTGTGTCACCTTGGGCAAGTCCCTTAACCCTAGCCTGCCTCAGTTTCCTCATCTGTAAAATGGGCTACCCATAGCACTCTGTTCCCGACGCTGGCTGTTATGATAATTTGCCTTTTCCTTCTTCTGAGCCTGATTTCCTTCACAAACAAGGGAATCGAGCTTGGCTCCCTCACAGATTTGTGACCGCTCTGTGCAGGCGCCCCAAGGGAGCACCAGCCTAGGAAGGCGGGGCCCGACTCCCCAAGTCCAGACCCAAAGACAGTGTTTCCTCCCTCCTCTTAGCCCCCCTCCCGCCCGCAATTAAGCTGCTGAGCTGGGAGAGATGCCCAGGACGGGCCACGGGAGCAGATGGTCTGCAGAAAGCCCCCGCCCGCCTGCTCTGAGCCCGGCCAGCTAATGAGACCCGGAGCCATACGGCCCCTGCGGGGCCCAGCCCTCGTGCCAGTCACGGCCCAAACAGAGGCCGGCCCCCATAGGCCCGAGCCGCTCCAAACTGGGCAAGAGCCCGAGGTGGGAGATGATGCCGTGGGCCAGGACGTCCCCCGGCTCCGTGGTCCCCCGACATCTCTCCACAGGAGATGGGGCACACCATCCCCAGAGTGTTCCCACGGTAGGTGAGGGAGGGGGTGTCAGGGCTTGACCCCCCCATGCAGACTGGGAAACTGAGGCCCAGTGACTGCTGGGGCACCGAGCTGGAGCTCAGAATAAGATTCCAAAGAAATGAGAGGCTTTGAAGGGGACCCTCTGGCCGTGGAGGCCCCAGGGAGCAGGAGCAAGGAGGGTCTGCCCCGAGGAGGGGGAGCGCACAGGAGGAGCGGCAAAGACAGAACCCAGAAAGCCTTTCTCCCCATGAGGGCCATTCCTAAGTGCTCAGGACACAGCGAGCCCATCATCACGAGGGGCTCGGGGGGCTCGGGGCAGAGGCCAGGCAGGCTGGAGAAGGGACACTGGAGAGCTTTCCAAGCCTGAGGCAGGAGCAGTGAAAGTGCCTGGATCTGGGAGCCAGAGCCATGATGAGCAACAGCCAGGAGGTTCCCTGGATTCCACGTGGGGGTGGGGATTGGTCCAAGACCCCAGACCCAGCCACGGCCACTGCCACAATCCATGTGTGAGGTGATAATGGCAGGGGGCGGCATCAGGGAGACAGGGAAAAAGTTCCAAAGGACTGGGTGCAAGGGGGAGGGAGGACTCAGCTGGGACCCCTCCCCAGCCTGGCTTCCTTGACTTCCCACCCGCCACAACCATAGGTTTTACCTCCCTAAAGATCTCTCTGCTGACACTGCCCTCCTTTGGCGCAGGTCATCACTGCCCCCTGAAATACCTGCTGGTGTCCCCACTTCTGTCCCTGTTCCTACTTCCTGGAGTGAAAGCCAGGCCATGTCAAAGCTCCCCTTCCCCCCATTCCCTCACTTCCCATGATTCTCTGTGATTCCAAGGATAAAACAGGAAATCCTCTGTGGGCTCATAAAGCCCTCCATTACCTGGCCCCTTCCTCCCTTTCCAGTCTTCTTACACCTGTCCTCTCTCCCTCCCTCCCCCAGCCTCCCGCCATTCACTTGGCGACAGTCACTATTTATAGGGAGCCTTTCCTGGTTTCTCTTAGTGCTGGTACCTTCTCTTTGCCAGTTATTTTAAATTTACCCTTTCTATAACTTGTGTGTAAAGAGTTAATTTTTAATAGTTTTAAGTAATAAAAATTATTTTAAGTGAATTAATGGGTTGTAAATAGTTATTTGCATTGCCCCCCCCCATTAAAAGTGAACTCTTGAGAGTAGGGGCGGTCTTTGTGTTCCTTTGTAACCTCAGCCCTTCAAAAATTTCCGGGCCTCAGACACTCAACACTTTCTAGCTGTGTGACCCTGGGCAAGTCACTTAACCCCAATTGCCTCAGTTAAAAAAAAAAATTCCTGGCACACAGTAGGCACTTAATAAATGTTAGTTGACTGAAAGACTGTGAACTAAACACTGAGTTTCTTGAGGAAGAGAAAAGAGGATGCCCTGATATTGATAGATAATGACCATCATGATCTAGATTGGGCGAAAAAATTGGAAATTATGAACCTTAAAAGAGTTTGTTAAAATTCTGATGGCAGAAGGAGAGTAGAAATTGCAGTGGGAGAAAACAGTCTTCCATTTCCTCCACCATAACCAGTGAGTCAAGGGGTCACAAGCAAAAGAAAAGGAGATTCCGAATCACTGAGATGGGGAGAGAAGGAGGAAGGTGGGAATCAAATGGCAAAGTGAAAATAGAAAGACCCTATCCATCATATTATGAACAAAACCCCAAACTGAAAACATCCAGAATATCATGATCAAAATCTAGAGCTTCCAGGAAAAAAAAGTACTGCAAGTAGCCAGAAAGAAAGAATCAAGAACCGAGTTGCTACATTTAATTTAGACAAGACTATACTGCAAATATTAACAAGGAGAGGAAATCTTGGAACATAGCATTTCAAAAGAAAAATGTTTAGAGATTTCCCTTAGCTCTATATCTTCCCTCTCTTTCCTGCTTCTAGGATCAAATATTATCCCTCAAACACTTAGAGCCTTCCACAATGTCTCTCTCATCTTTCTTTTCAGCTTCTGTTTCAGATTACTGCCTTATGTACCTTCTCTGTTCCAGACTCACTGAGAAATGATGAGTTCCTCATACGGGAGGGTCTTTGCCTTTGCTTAGGCCATGCACTGGATCTGGAGTGACCCCTCCTGCTTTGAATGTTCCGCCTTTAGAACTCCTTTCTTCCTCCAAAGGATACTTGAGTTACCCTCTCTTACACAAGACCCCAGGTTATTAGTGCTCTCGATTTCTAGCTACTACATACACTGACAGATTGTACACGTATTGTTTCTTCCACCCCAGCTCCAAAATCTGGTTTCCCTTCCCAACAGTACGTCCCTAGAGTACAAGGGTGATTTTCACTTTTGTTCTTTGTGGCGCCAGCCCTGTGAAAATTCTAGGTGCTTGATGCTAAAATCTTTTGAATTCTAGCTGGTATTCTAGTTGCACACTAATGTGCCATCTCTTCTCTGCCAACACGAGCACTGGGGGCAGGGACTGCCCTGTGTGTCTCTATTCCTGTGTCTTCTACACAAGGGCCCGGCCTAGGCCATGACACACAGCAGAAGCTCAATGAGCCCATGGAGAATTTCAAATGTGCCTTTCAGCTGCTCTCCCCGGTCTCCTCTCCTACACCCCTGCCCCCAGTTCATGCATTCATTCAATCATCCATTTGCTCTTGAGTTAATTAATTCACCGATCATTTATTGAGCACCTATCATGTACAAGGTCTGTGCTGGGGAGCTAACAAGCTGAGAGAAGTCCCGGTCCCTTCTCTCGGGGAGATGGGGGGTAACCCAGGGCTACAGCACACACAGATAAGGCCATGCAAAATAAATTATAGGCACAAGGAGGAGCAGAAAAGACTTTGATTAGAAAGGGGGGGGGGGGGCTTGAGCTGAGCCTTGAAACAAAGTAGGGATTCTAAGAAGTGGAGATCCAAATGAGCGCATTTCAGGAGTTGGGGATAACCTGGGCAGAGGGAGGGAGATGGAGTGCTGTGGGGGAGGCTTGCTCAGAAGTCCAGGGACATATGTGAAAGGCACTCCAGCTGTCCTCCGGGTCTGACAAGGTCTTCTTCACTTCTGCCTCTAAGAACCCACTGTTTCTCTGAAAGCTTAGCTCAGGGGCCACCTCCTGTCCAAAGCCTCTCCTCATTCATCCCTCCACAGCCCAACCCTAAACACATGGCCGCAAATGCAGTCTGGATATCCATATCCTGGCCCATATGCACGTTGTCTTCCTGTGTTGGATGTCAGCTTCCTAGGGAGAGGAACGTCACATTTTTATTTTTAATTTTTATCTTCAGAGTCTAGCCTTGCTTGTCGGTAATTAATTAATGCTTGTTGATTGACTGCAAAGAGTGTGGATTTTATGACTAGCTAATAGAATGTACTAGGTAGGCAGTAGGTAATTAATTAATGCTTATTAATTGACAGCAAAGAGTGTGGAATTCATGACTAGGTAATAGAATGTAGTAGGTATGTAGTAGGTAATTAATTAATGCTTGTTGACTAACTGCAAAGAGTCTGGGTAATACTAGGTAAATGACTAGGTAATAGAATATAGTAGGTAATTAATGCTTGTTGATTGACTGCAAAGAGTGTGGAGTTTACACTTAGCTAAAAGAATGTTGTAGGTAAATAGTAGGTAATTAATTAATGCTTATTGATTGACTGCAAAGAGTGTAGAGTTCATGACTAAGTAATGGAATGTAGTAGGAAGGTAGTAGGTAACTAATTAATGCTTGCTGATTGGCTGCAAAGAATCTGGGGTTTATGCCTAGGTAATGGAACATAGTAGGTATATAGTAGGTAATTAATTAATGCTTGATCCACTACAAAGAAGTCTGGAGTTTATGACTAGGTAATGGGACTTGGTTTGTTCACTGGACTGTCGATTATAAATTTATAGTCAAAATTTTCCAAGAATAAGCCCCAGGAACAAAACTGCCCATTTCTCTGGCTCATAGCCCCAGTTCTAAGGCACCCAAAGGGCTTTCCCCGCTGCAGCTCCATGGGGCTGACGGACACCAATCATTATCCCCAGTTTCCAGATGAGGAAGCCGAGGCCGGAGAAGTGGAAGAGCCTTACCAGAGAGTGGGAGGCTTGGCAGATGTGCCACCAAAGTTGGGCTATATCCCGGAGGGGTAGAAGGAGAGCTGCGATAAGAGGCACCCCGGATGCCAGCCTGTGGGCAGAGTCGGATGCCAAGGCTCGGTAAGAGGAGCCAGGCTGGTGGGTCAATAAATATTTATTTTTGATCCTGGATTTTCTCCAGCAGAAAGCTCCCCGGAGGGCAATGTGAGGCTGAGAACGGGCAGATGGCGCTTTTGGGGGTTTCCACCGCCGCTGCTTCCCGAAGGGAAGAGGAGCCAGGACCTGGCAAAGCCTTCTCAGGCTGGCACCAGCTCAGAGTGAGCCCAGCCCCCCAAATCTCCAGCTATTTGCCGCAAGAGAGAGCCCCCTCTTTGCTCCTTCATGGGTTACAGAAAACCAGAGACGAGGTTTAAGGCATTGTGTTCACATCGCTTATTTACAGAGGGACTGGCCAGAGAGGGGAAGAGGTTTCCTCATTGTCACACAGCAAGCAGGACGAGAACCCAAGGCTCCTGGTACCCAGGTCAGGTCAGTCAGTCAAGAAACATGGGTTAAGTGCCTCCTCTGTCCCAGGACTTAGCTAAGTGCTGGAGAAACAACCTGGCTCAGCCAGCATTTGTGGGTGGGGAATGGGAAGTAGACCAGGGAAATTGGGCCTTAAGTTCAGGGAAGTCGGGAAGAGAGACTGAAAAGGGAGGGCAGAGCCAGGGTGCCAAGGCTTTGAATGCCAGGGTAGCTGATGTTGAGCATGGAAGTGATGGGAAGCCCCCGGGAGTTATTGAAGGGGGTTAGCTTTTGGCAAGGCAACAGAAGGAAGGGAAAGGAGGCGGGTTGAAGTAGCTCAACCCATTATAGGCTACTTACTGCAGGAGTCCCACCAAGAGGTACCCGGAGCCTGTGCCCAGGCTGGTGGTCACTACGGGGGTGGAGGGGATCACTGCCGGCTACGTCTGCAGAGGGTTCTTTTCCAGGTTGTTTTGCCCTTGAGACGCGGGAGATCCGAGATGCTCTGATCGCACAAATCTAAAAATGGGGTCCAGGGGCTTTATGATGGCTGAGTGACGCGGGCATGTAGGTGAGCAGCCCCAGCTCATGGAGCCTTCCCGTGTGGGGCACAGCCCAGGGACAGGCCGGGCCCCTTTCTTCCTCAACAGGCCACTGGCATCTGTGGGCAACTTCAACAGCAATGGGGCACCCAAGGGCTGTCCAGGCAAAGCGGCCTGTCTTCTAGCCCTCACCAGGGACTCTCTCCTCGCTGCTGCCCAGACACACTGGCCCCGGGCTTGAGTCCAGCCTCCAGATCACAGTAATGGCTTCTTGGGAGACTTCTGGAACTTGACCTCTGTTTGCTGATTCCTAACCAGGACCCATGCTGCTCCCTGAAGATGATGATGCTTGGTGAAGGTGATAAGAGAGATAAGAGAGGGAGAAGGAGAGAGGGAGAAAGAAAAGAAGAAAGGAAAAGAAAGAAAGAAAGGAAAAGAAAGGAAAAGAAATGAAAGAAAGAAAGAAAGGAAGGAAGGAAGGAAGGAAGGAAGGAAGGAAGGAAGGAAGGAAG
>JAJPUD010033732.1:0-11199 GCA_023553655.1 Myrmecobius fasciatus
GTTGTGGGAGGGCTGGGACACTGATGCATTGTTGGTGGAGCTGTGAACGGATACAGCCATTCTGGAGAACAATTTGGAGCTATGCTCAAAAAGTTATCAAACTGTGCATATCCTTTGACCCAGCAGCATTTCTATTGGGCTTATATCCCAAAGAAATCATAAAGGAAGGAAAAGGCCCCACAGGTGCAAGAATGTTTGTGGCAGCCCTTTTTGTAGTGGCTAGAAACTGGAAATTGAATAGATGCCCTTCAATTGGAGAATGGCTGAATAAATTATGGTATATGAATACTATGGAATATTATTGTTCTGTAAGAAATGACCAGCAAGATGATTTCAGAGAGGCCTGGAGAGACTTACATGAACTGATGCTGAGTGAAATGAGCAGAACCAGGAGATCAGTATACACGGCAACAACAGTACTATATGACGATCAATTCTTATGGACATGGCTCTCTTCAACAATGAAATGTTTCAAACCACCTCCAATTGTTCAATGAAGTAAGACATATACACCCAGAGAGAGGGATGCGAAATGTGGACCACAACATAACATTCTCATACTCCTTGATTGATGTTTGCTTACATTGTGTTTCCTTTATCTGATATATCGTTTGTGTAGATAAGATTTTTCTTGCACACCAATGATAAGTTTGGAAATATGTATACATATATTCGATTTGCCAATATTTTAACATAATTAACATGTAGTGGATATCCTGCCATCTAGGGGAGGGGTGGGGAGTTGGGGGAAAAATTTGTAACGGAAAGCTATGTAAGGGTTATTGTTGAAGAATTACCCACACATATGTTATGGAAATAAAATAAAAATTAAAAAAAATTTTCCAAAATGTAACCAGTCAACCTGGTTTTTGTGGCCTGATCATTTACTTTATGAGGGCAAGGTCAATGTGCTACAATAAGATGAACAAGGATAAAATGTTCCCCCTAGCTTTGCCAAAAAATTAAATCTGTGTACTTGGTTTTAAGTGCTACCTCTGGCACTTGGTACCTATGAGACTATGACAAAGCAAATTGACTTTTTCTCTGGGTATGAATTTCTTTGTACACAAAATGTGGTAACAATATATCTAGTTCTTAGAGTAATTAAGGAATCAATTTTGAAAAAATATGTTATATCAAAATATATACATATATGTAATTTATGATTTTTCTTTTTTGAAAAAATATATTGATTTATTTTCTTTTCTGTAACTTAAATTTCCAAAAATTTCCCTTTATCTACACATCCAATGAGCTATGCTTTGAAACAAAGAAAAAAAATAGAAAGAAGGCAAAAAAGCAGTGTAGCAAAATCAATCAACACATTTATAATAACTGATAGTATATATAATATTCCATATCCACTACCCCTGCTTCTGAGTAGAAAGAGGTTAAGTTGAACTTTTTCCTTTTTTTCCAAGGTCAAATTGGGTCCTTATAATTAGAAAATAATCCATTTTGCTTGGTTCTTCACAAAAGCATAATAAAGCTGGCAGACATTTTAGAGAAAATTTAGTCTAACTGAAGCCCCAAAAGATTAAGTAACTTGCCCCAAAACATACAGATGATAAATAGAATGCCAACAATTCAAAATTGGGTTCTAAGATTCCAAATTCAGTTCTTTTTCCATTGCATCACTGTCCAAAATTAATAGTCAAAACATTTCAGAAAAATTTTCTTCAAGCATGATTCATCAAAGCTAATGGCCTTGAAATATATTTGAGTATCTGAGAAGGAAAAATCTATTTTTTAAGTTAAAGCCATTAAATTTGCAAATTTTAAAGTAAGTATATTTTGAATTCCATAGAAATTCAGAAGCAATGTAGGCAGTTGCCATGGAATACTATTGCAATCAAGATGTATAATTTTTCCTGATTCTACTTATTTCATTGTGTATCACTTCAGTAAATCTTCACATGCTTCTCCTCATTCTTCATATCTTTTATATTAAATAGTATTTTAATTTTCAAAAAAATATGGAAAGATAGCTCAATATTCACTTTTGCAAAACTTTGCTTCAAATTTTTCTTTCTTCTCTTCCCTCCTCCCTCCCCAAGACAACAAGCAATTCAATATGTTAAACATGTGTAATTCTTCTAACATATTTCATCATGTTGCACTAAAAGAAAAATCAGATCAAAAAGGGAAAAAACACAAGAAAGGGAAAAAAAAGCAGAAAACATCAACAATGAAGGTGAAAATACTGGGCTTTGTTCCACTTTCGATCTTTAAAATTCTCTTTCTGGATGTGCATGGTACCTTCCATAACTGGTCTATTGGAATTGCCTTGAATTGCTTCATTGTTGAATAGAGACAAGTCCATCACAGTGATCATATTTTTGCTCTTATTATTATATATATATATTAGATAATATTTAATATAATTATTATAATATAATGGAGAGTATCCAACAAAAATTAACATAACAGAGAATACCTCTATATATGGTCAGATGCTTCTATTTCCAAATGGCATTTGGCAGGAAATTTTGTAATACTGGAGTGACAACTTCCATGCAAGAAGGAGCAAACACACACACACACACACACACACACACACACACACACAGGCCATACATGTTTAACTTTCATTGTTAGTTCTCAATACATACACTATCCATTTTCTGATCTAGTTCAGGAAATGTTAAGGGATCCAGGTTCTAATACTATTTTTGTCAAAATTTCTCAGTAAAATCTAATAGAAGTCTCTCCATCTTTTTAGAGATTCCTTGACTATTAGCTAAATAAAGGGAATTGATCTAGTCAATACATAATTTTGCAGGGATAATTTTTGTTTGGCTAACAAAGTGGACAAGATTATATCTGAGGTCCCTTAAGAATCTAAAACTCAACTACCCATACATATGTTATGCAAATAAAAAGCTTTAATAAAAAAAAGAATCTAAAACTCTGTGATGCTTTCAGACAACACCAAGAACCCTTCAAATTTGTTATATATTAGTAGATATATTATATGCACTCTGTACTAATAATGCATCTTCCAGAATCTCTCTACTTATGGGCAGCTAGATGATATAGTGAATAGGTGACTGGTTCTGGTGTTCAAATCTGGTATAAGACACTTAATATTTATTAATTCTGTGACCCTGTGCAAATTACTTAATCCTAACTGCCTCCCCCCCTGCAAAGCAAAATCCCTCTACTGTTGGCCTGACCTTAGTTAACATATACACATAAACTTATAGGATGAATTTATATACACATATATCCAATATATATATATATATATATATATATATGTAAATATATATATATATATATGTATATATACACATATATATGTATGTACACAAGCACATCTATGCATGCATACAATTCACATATACATACATATTTATATTATGTATACACATATACATTTGCTGACAAGTACAGATAGAGCCCAAATAACATCTGATGTTTTTATTTTTGGTTAATTTAATGAATCTGAATTGCTGTAATTTGCATTTCTCTAAGTATTGATGATGTAGAATTTTTTTATGAACTATTCATTGCTGATTTTTTCTATCAAAGACTTCCTGTTCATAGCATTTGACCATTCATCAACTGGTAAATGGCTTTCCAACTTAAGAATTTAAATCAGTTGAATCATCTTAGCCATGAAAACTTTAGTAGAGAAATGCTACAAAAATTTTCCATTTACTTACTTCACTTTAAAATTTAATAGATAATATTATACTTAATGTTTATGTAGCATTTACTAAGTGCCATCATTGAGCTAAGCACTTGACAAGGATTATCATATTTAATCTTCACAGAGTCTTTGGGAGGTAAGTACTATTATTATTTTCATTTTACAGTTTAGGAAACTAAGCCAAACAGAGGTCATTTCACACAGATAGTACATGTTGAATATCCATTTGAAAAGAGGTCTTCCAGATAGCAGTTTAACCGAACTGATTGTGTTTGTGCAAAATTATTTTAGTTTTATATAATCAAAAATTCTAATTTTACTTTCTGATACCTTCCTTATTTTTCATTATGAATTCTTCTAACTATAGATCTGACAGCTAATTTCTTTCATACTGTTCTAACTTCTTTATGATTTCACTCTTTTATATTTAAATCATGCAGCCTTTGGAAGAATACCTTTTTATATGGCATGGGATACTGATCTATACATCATTTCTATCAGACTGCTACCCAGTTGTGCCAATATATTCATCGTTGCTATATATCATTGCATACTGCATTTTTCTCTTATAACTGGGATCTTCAATTTTATAAAACACTAGACATTTGTGGTTTTTTTGCTTGTATATATTATCTAAATAATCTTTTTCACTTATCTACCTCCCCTATTTTTAACCTAATGCCATATTATTTTATAATTACTGCTTTATAATAGAGTTGGGGATCTGGTACTACTAGGTTCCTTTTCTTTTCACTTTGTTCTCTGTCAATTCCCTTGAGATTCTGGAAAAAATATTGTTCCATATTAACTCTTTTTAATTTCTTCTAATTTCTAATTTTTCAGTATTTTTACTGCAGTGGCACTAAATAAGTAAATTAATTTAAAGCAGTTTGGCCATTTTTATTATGATGGCAAAGCCTACCCATGAGTAATTAATACTTTTCCAATTATTCATGTCATTTTTTGTATAAAAATATTTTTGTAATTTGGCTTATATAGATTTTATATATCTTGTAAGTAAATACTCTAGTATCTTATGCTATCTTTTTTTTTTTGGTTTTTGCTGAGGCAATTGAGGTTAAGGGATTTGCCCAGGGTCACACAGCTAGGGAATGTTAAGTGTCTGAGACTATTTTCCAAATATGCACAGAAAATTTGACAACATTGATGCTTGCATATCTTATGTTTCAGATTTTCTCCTCCTTCTCCCCATCCCCTCCCCTAGATTGCAAGCAGTTCCATATATTTTATGGATATTGAAATATATGCTAAATATAATATGTACAAACATATTTATACAATTTTCTTGCTACACAAGAAAAATCAGATCAAAAAATGAAAGTAAATTAATAAGAAAACAAAATACAAGTCAACAGCAAAAAAAAAAAGGAGTGACAATGTTATGCTGTGATCTAAATTCAGTTCCCACAATGCTCTCTCTGGGTGTAGATGGCACTATTCATCACAAGATAATTGGATTAAGTAATCATTTCACTATTTGAAAGTCATGTTCTTCAGGTTTGATCATTGTATAATATTGATGTTGTCATGTAAAATGATCATCTGGTTCTTATCATCTCATTTAGCAACAATTCATATAAGTCTCTCCAGGATCCTCTAAAATCATCTGCCTCTTCATTTCTTATAGAACAATAATATTCCATAACATTTATATACCATAATTTCTTCAGCCATTCTCCAACTGATGGGCATCCATTCAGTTTTCAGTTTTTGATTTGTTGTTTCACTCATTCATTTTTTAGGATTAGATTATTTAATTTCCAATTAATTTTGGTCTGTTTTCTCCTGGCCTTATATTGCATGTGATTTTTATTGCATCATGATCTGAAAAAAATGCATTTACTATTTCTGCCTTTCTGCATTTGATTTTGAGGTTTTTATGCCCTAACACATGGTCAATTTTTGCATAATTTCCATGAGCCACTGAAAAAAAGTAAACTCCTTTCTGCTTCCATTCAATTTTCTCCAAAAATCTACTTACCTAATTTTTCTAAAATTTTGTTTACCTCTTTAACGTTTTTCTTTTTTATTTTGTGGTTTGATTTATCTAATTCTGAGAGAGCAAGGTTGAGATCTCCCACTAGTATACTTTTGCTGTCTCTTTCTTCTGGCATCTCTCTTAACTTCTCCTCTACTAACTTGGATGCTATATAACTTGGTGTATATGTTTAGTATTGACATTGCTTCATTATCTATGGTACCCATTAGTAAAATATAATTTTCTTCCTTATCTCTTTTAATTAAATCTTTGTTTTTACTTGATCTAAGATCAGAATTACTACCCCAGTTTTTTTTTTCTTCACCTGAAGCATAATAGATTTTGCTGACTCATCATTTTATATAAAATATTGATACATGGGTAAGATCATATTTTGAAGTGGCAAATGATAAATCCTGGCTTGATTAACGTTTTTTAACCTTTCTCCTCTCATTTCCTGCAAATACTCACTGCAAGGTACTGTTCATTTCCTACTTTAATTAAAAGGTAAAATTTGAATTTCCCTCAAAGTTGAAAATATAAGGAGTTGAAAATAAAATGAAGCCACAAGACAGGATCCTTCAGAGAATGGATAACAATAGTAATAAGCCCCTATTACAGATATTAGGAATTTTAAATTTTTTTCATACAATAAATATTGAAAATATTTTAAGAATTCTCATCAGTCTACATTTGCATTTATTTAACTCCAAAAATTATGATTCAGTTCTTAGCACTGTTGCAAGTTTTGTTTTATAATAATAATAAGGAATAAGATTTGTTTAAAAAAAGTCAAAAGAAACAAAAAAAAACAAATTAAACCCCCACAAATTGCAAATTACTTTGGTGAGCCAAATATAATAAATTAAATTTGGAAATTATGGATATGGGGGAATTCACTTTTTAGGGGAATGAGGGAGGTAAATCATTAAGATTAATTCCTCCAAATATTTATCATCAACTATCTTAAATTTTGCTTATTTTTTCTTGCTCTTCCATTTTCTTCCTCTCTAAGAATAAAGGACAAAAAACAAAAAGGATTTGAATCAGATAGGAATTCAAAACACTTTGTTCAGCTTTCTTCAATCCTCAGCACTAATTTCGTGCTATCCAAGAGGCCTTTCCCAATCCCTTACTTTCACAACTGCCTCAGTGATTGCCTTGAAATTACAAATATATACTTATATAACATTTTGCATATTATATTCATAATTTTGCATATTATTGTCATTCACAGAAGGCTGGTCATATTATTTTTAGTATTGGTTGTGCTAGGTACTGTGTACCTCAGTGTCCTCACTTTCAAAACAGTTATAATAATAGTACCTTCCCCCCAGGGTTATTGTTAGGATGGAGATAACATTTTTAAAGTGTTTAGAATAGTCCCTGGCAAAATTGAAGTAAAACATAAATCTTTTCTTTCTTTATCTCTTAGTAGTTTTGTGATGTTATTCAATGTCTAGGAATCATTTTCATGGAAAATGAGGGTACCTAACTGGATAATTTTCCAATTCTTCTTTTGTTTTATCATTTTATGATCCTATAAGCTAGAGAAGGACAGGGATATTTTCTCCCACCTTTAGACCTTTAATTCCTAAAGAAGACTTCTCTTTTCCCACCTCCATGTCATACTTCATTATCTATGTTTCCATTAACTTTTGTTCCACTAAGAAATTAGAGTTTGACCCACACCTAACATCACATACCAAGATAAGATCTAAATGGGTTCATGATCTAGATATAAAGAGTGATATTATAAGCAAATTAGAGGAACATAGGATAGTTTATTGTTCAGACATGTGGAGATGGAATAAATTTATTTCAAAAGAAGATCTGGAACTCTTAATTGAACACCAGATAGATAATTTTGATTATATTAAGTTGAAAAATTTCTTTGCAAACAAAACTAATGCAGAAAAGATTAGGAGGGAAGCATCAAATTGGCAAATCATCTTTACATTTAAGTGTTCTGATAAAGTCCTCATTTCTAAAATATATGGAGAACTGTCTCATATTTATAAGATTTCAAGGCACTCTTCAATAGATAAATGGTCAAGGGATATGAACAGACAATATTCAGATGATGAAATTACAACCATTTCTAGTTATATGAAAAGGTGCTCCAAATCACTATTGATCAGAGAAATGCAAATTAAGTCAACTCTGAGGTACCATTACACACCTGTCAGATTGGCTAAAATGACAGGAAAGAGCTAATGATGTATGTTGGAGGGGATGTGGGAAGGCTGGGACACTGATGCATTGTTGGTGTAACTGTGAACGGATGCAACCATTCTGGAGAGCAATTTGAAACTATGCTCAAAGAGTTATCAAACTGTGTATACCCTTTGACCCAGTAGTGTTTCTATTGGGCTTATATCCCAAAGAGATCTTAGAGGACAGAAAGGGACCCACATGTGCAAGAATGTTTTTGGCAGCCCTTTTTGTAGTGGCTAGAAATTGGAAACTGAATGGATGTTCATCAACTGGAGAGTGGCTGAATAAATTATGGTATATGAATGTTATGGAATATTATTGCTCTGTAAGAAACGACCAGCAGGACGATTTCAGAGAGGCCTGCAGAAGCTTGCATGAACTGATGCTGAGTGAAACGAGCAAAACCAGGAGATCATTATACACAGCAACAACAATACTAAATGATGATCAATTCTGATGGACATGGTTCTCTTCAACAGTGAAATGTCTCAAACCAGTTCCAATTGTTCAGTGAAGAAAGCCATATACACCGAGAGAGAGGAATATGAAATGTGAACCACAACATAACATTGTCATGGTCTCTATCGATGTTTGCTTGCATTGGGTTTCCTTTCTCAAATATTTTTTGTTCATGTAGATATGATTGTTCTTGCACAGCAAGATAAGTATGGAAATATGTATACATATATTAGACTTGTCAAGTATTTTAATATAACTAACATGTAGTGGACTTCCTGCCATCTAGGGGAGAGGAGGAGACAAGAGTGAAAATTTGTAATGGAAAGCTCTTTAAGGATCAATGTTGAGGAACTATCCAAACATATGTTATCCAAATAAAAAGCCTTAATAAAACAAAACAAAACAAAACAAAACAAAACAAAACAAAACAAAACAAAACAAAAACAAACAAACAAAATTTTTGTTCCACTTTTTGGTACTTACCCATCCCTTAAAGTTTAAGTCTAATATTTTCCATTTCAGGAGGTTTGATTTGAAATCCTCTATGGGCAGAGACCTATATCATCCAACCTAAAAAACATTATTTATTATTTTTCATAATTCTAACATATTTATTATGTACTATTGCTTATTATAGTTACTAACAATTTTCCCTTTTAATTCTAAGGTAAACTTTGCCCCAACCCTTAAGCACACTGATGTATATTCAGTAGTATAAATGTATATGGAGTAAGCAGCATTAACATTCTTTTTAAAATGTCCACTCTAATCCTATGTTTATATATGTGTGTGTGTGTGTATGTGTGTGTCCTATTTTTTTATTCTTTAAATAATACTTTTTTATTTTCAAAATATATCCAAAGATAGATTCTCACATTGACTCTTGCAAAACCTATTGTTCCAAATTTCTTCTCCCTCCCTTCTTCCTTACCCTCCTCTAGACAGTAAGTATATCAATATTTAAGATACTTCAGCATATATTTCCACATTTATCATGCTGCACAAGAAAAATCAGATCGGGAAAAAAATGTGAAAGAAAACAAAAACCAAGCAAACAACAAGAAAACAGGTGAAAAATCTATTATGTCATTCACATTCAGTCCCAACACTCCTGTTACTGGATGTACATGGAATTCTCTATCACAATCTTATTTTGATTTAGCCTGAATCATTTCAGTATTGAAAAGAACCACTTTTATCAGAATTGATCATCATATAATCTTGTTATTGCTATATACAATATTCTTTTGGTTTTGTTCACCTCACATAGCCATTAATTCACGTCTCTACAAGCCTTTCTGAACTCTTTCTGCTGATAATTACTTACAGAACAATAATGTTACATAACATTCACATACCATAATTTATTCATCCATTCTCCAGTTAATGGATATCTAATCAATTTCCAATTTTTTCCACTAAAAAGGGGCTGCTTCAATATTTTTCCACATATGGGTTTCCATTTTTTAATGACCTCTGTGGAATAAAGTGAAGACCCAGCTGAATCAAAGAGTTTACACACTTTGATAGCCTTTTTGACATTATCCCATATTGCTCTCCAAAATGGTTGGATCATTTCATGACTCCACCAATAATGCATTAGTGTCTCAGTTTTTCCAAATCCCCTCCAACATTTATTATTATCTTTTCCTCTCATTTTAGTCAATTTGAAATATGTGTAGTGGTACCTCGGCATTGTCTCAATGTGTATTTCTTTCATCAATAGTGATTTAGAGCACCTTTTCATATGACAAGAAATGATTTTTAGTTTTTTCATCTGAAAGTTGTCTGCACATATTCTTTGACCATTTATCAATTGGATAATTGTTTGTATTCTAATAAATGTGAATTAATTATATATTTTAGAAATGAGACTTTTATCAGAACTCTTTAATGTAAATTTTTTTCCCCAAGATTCCTGCTTCCCTCTAATTTTGTCTGCATTGGATTTGTTTGTACAAAATATTTTTTTAAAGCTTTTTATTTGTATAACATATGTATGGGTAGTTCCCCAACCTTGATCTTTACAAAGCTTTCCAATACAAATTTTACCCCCAGTTCCCTCCCCTCCCCTAGATGGCAGGAAGTCCACTACATGTTAATAATGTTGAAATGCTTGAGAAGTTATGCAAGAAAAATCCTATCTACAAGAAAAAAAAAAGAATTAGAGAAAGGCAACACAATGCAAGCAAATGTCAATAGAGATCATGAAAATGTTATGTTGTGGTCCAAATTTCATGTCCCTCTTTCTGGGTGTATATGGTTTTCTTCAGTGAACAACTGGAACTGGTTTGAGACAATTCTTTATTGCAGAGATCCATGTCCATCAGAATTGATCATCATGTAATACTGTTGTTGCTGTGCATGATGATCTCCTGGTTCTGCTCGTTTCACTCAGCATCAGTTCATGCAAGTCTCTCCAGGCCTCTCTGAAATCGTCCCGCTGGTCGTTTCTTTCAGAACAATAATATTCCATAACATTCATATACCATAATTTATTCAGCCACTCTCCAATTGATGGGCATCCCCTCAGTTTCCAGTTTCTAGCCACCACAAAAAGGGCTGCCACAAACATTCTTGCACATGTGGGTCCCTTTCCCTCCTCTAAGATCTCTTTGGGATATAGGCCCAGTAGAAACACTGCTGGGTCAAAGGGTATGCACAGTTTGACAACTTTTTGAGCATAGCTCCAAATTGCTCTCCAGAATGGTTGGATCCGTTCACAGTTCCACCAACAATGTATTAGTGTCCCAGCCCTCCCACATCCCCTCCAACATTCATCGTTATCTTTTCCTGTCATTTTAGCCAATCTGACAGGTGTATAGTGGTATCTCAGAGTTGTCTTAATTTGCATTTCTCTGATCAATAG
>JAJPUD010033733.1:0-11198 GCA_023553655.1 Myrmecobius fasciatus
GGTGGCCTAGCTGCACCAGATCTAAAACAATATTATAAAGCAGTGGTCACCAAAACCATTTGGTACTGGATAAGAAATAGAGTAGTGGATCAGTGGAATAGGTTAGGTTCACAGAACAAAATACTCAATGACAATTGTAATCTAGTGTTTGATAAACCCAAAGACCCCAGTTTTTGGGATAAAAACTCACTATTTGACAAAAACTGCTGGGATAATTGGAAACTAGTATGGAAGAAATCAGGCATTGACCCACACCTAACACCATATACCAAGATAAGGTCAAAATGGATTCATGATCTAGGCATAAAGAATGATATTATAAACAAATTAGAACAATGTAGGATAGTTTACCTCTCAGACCTGTGGAGGGGGAAGGAATTTGTGACCAAAGAAGAACTAGAGGTCATCATTAATCACAAAATAGATAAGTTTGACTATATCAAGTTGGAAAGTTTTTGTACAAACAAAATGAATGCAGACAAGATTAAAAGGGTAGCAGTAAACTGGGAAAATATTTTTACATCCAAAGGTCCTGATAAAGGCCTCATTTCTAAAATATATAGAGAATTGACTCAAATATATAAGAATTCAAGCCGTTCTCCAATTGACAAATGGTCAAAAGATATGAACAGACAATTTTCAGATGAAGAAATTGAAACTATTTCTGGTCACATGAAAAGATTACATTATATTCTAACAAAATTAGAGGAACATAGAATAGTTTACCTCTTAGACCTGTGGAGATGGAATAAATTTATGTCCAAAGAAGATCTGGAACTCTTAATTGAACACCAGATAGATAATTTTGATTATATTAAGTTTCTGTACAAACAAAACTAATGCTGACAAGATTAGGAGGGAAGCATCAAATTGGGAAATTATCTTTACATTTAAGTGTTCTGATAAAGGTCTCATCTCTAAGATATATAGAGAATTGTCTCATATTTATAAGAATTCAAGCCATTCTCCAATTGATAAATGGTCAATGGATATGAACAGACAATTTTCAGATGATGAAATTAAAACTATTTATAATCATATGAAAAGGTGCTCCAAATCACTATTGATCTGAGAAATGCAAATTAAGACAACTCTGAGGTACCACTACACACCTGTCAGATTGGCTATAATGACAGGAAAAGATAATGATGAATGTTGAGGGGATGTGGGAAGACTGGGACACTGATGCATTGTTGCTGGAGCTGTGAACGGATCCAACCATTCTGGAGAGTAATTTGGAGTTACGCTCAAGAAGTTATCAAACTCTGCATACCCTTTGACCCAGAAGTGTTTCTATTGGGCTTATATCCCAAAGAAATCATAAAAGAAGGAAAGGGCCCCACATGTGCAAGAATGTTTGTGGAAGCTCTTTTTGTAGTGGCTAGAAACTGGAGACTGAATGGATGCCCATCAATTGGAGAGTGTCTGAGTAAATTATGGTATATGAATGTCATGGAATATTATTTCTTTGTAAGAAACGATCAGCAAGATGATTTCAGAGAGGCCTGGAGAGACTTGCATGAACTGATGCTGAGTGAAGTGAGCAGAACCAGGCGATCATTATTCACGGCAACAACAATACTATATGAGGATCAGTTCTAAGGGACATGACTCTCTTCAACAATGAAATGCTTCAAACCAGTTCCAATTGTTCGGTGAACAGAACCATATACACCCAGAGAGAGGGATGTGAAATGTGGACCACAACATAACATTTTCATGTTTTCTATTGAGGTTTGCTTGCATTGTATTTCCTTTATCGGATTATTCTTTCTTGTAGATACGATTTCTCCTGCACAAAAAATGATGTGTGGCAATAACTATACATATATTCGATTTCTTAAGTATTCTAACATAATTATCATGTGGTGGATATCCTGCCATCTAGGCGAGGGGTGGGGAGTAAGGGGGAAAATTTATAACAGAAAGCTTTGTAAGGGTTAATGTTTAGGAATTACCCATACATATGTTTTGCAAATAAAAAGTATTGATAAATAATTATTAAAAAAAAAAAAAAAGAAAAGGACATTAAGGGGTAGGAAAAGGATAATACCGGGAGAACAGGAAATTGAATCACATGAAGACACCCAAAAGCTTTATTAAAATCTAGGGAAAGAAGGGAGGGAGGTGAGCATTGTGTGAAGCTTGATATTATCAATTTCCGTTTAAAGAGGGAAGAACAATCATTCAATTAGGCATAGAAATTTATATAACCCTATAAAGAAGTAGGAGTAGAAAAAAAGGAAACAAAAAGGAAGAGCTGGGTAGAAGAAAGGGCAAATACACTAGAGAAAAAAAGGTAAGGGAAGGAGGGAGGGGTGATAAAAGTTAAGGTAGTGGATGGGCGAGTTAAAAACAAAACTAAACTTAACTAAGGGGAGAAAGGTGATAAAAAAAAATAAGGTTAGTAGATTAAAAAAACACTACTAAGGTCAGGATGGAAATAGAGAACTAAAATATATACAGGAGCAAAAATATGATGGAGGGAAATGCACAGCTAATAATCATAACTGTAAATGTGAATGGGATGAACTCTCCCATAAAATAGAATCAAATAACAGAGTGTATTAAAAAACAGAATCCTACAACATGCTGTTTACAAGAAACACCTTTGACACAGAGAGATACATACAGAGTGAAGGTAAAATACTGGAGCAGAATTTATTATGCTCCAGCTGAAGTAAAAAAAAAGATAAATAGATCTCAGATAAATAAATCTAATTAAAAGAGGTAAGGAAGGAAAGTATGTCTTGATAAAGGGTACCATAAATAATAAAGTAGTAACAATATTAAATGTATGTGCACCAAGTAATACAGCATATAAATTCCTAGAGAAGATATTAAGCCAGTTTCAGAAAAAAAAAACAGACAGCAAAATTATATTAGTGGGGAAGCTCAACATTCTCCTCTCAGAATCAGAGAAATCTAATCACAAAATTAAAAAAATAAAGAAACTAGGAAGTTTAATAGGTTCCTAGAAAACCTAGATATGATATAGCTCTGAAGAAAATTGAATAAAACCAGAAAGGAATACACCATTTTCTTGGCAGTACATGACACCTATACAAAAATGCGGAAAAGCAGAAATAATAAATATTTCCTTTTCAGATACTATGTAATAAAAATTGTATTTAATAAAGGCCCAGGGAATGATAGATGAAAAAATGGAAATAATCTAATTCTAAAAAAGAAAAATGAGTGGGTCAAACAAAAAATCACAGAAACAATCCATAATTTCACCCAAGAGAATGACAATAATAAGACAACATACCAAAACCTATGGAATGCAGATAAAACAGTTCTTAGGGGAAATTTAGAGAAAAAAATCTCTAAATAGCTGCATAAATAAAATAGAGAAAGAAGAAATCTGGGCACACAATTAAAAAAGCAAGAAAAAGAACAAATGAAAACAACAAATTAAATACCAAATTTGAAATCCTGAAACTCGAAGCAAAGATTAATAAAATTGAAACTAAGAAAACTATTGAACTAATTTATAAAACTAAGAGTTTGTTTTGTGGGAGGAAAACAACAAAATAAATAAACCTTTTATAAATTTGATTAGAAAAAGGAAAGAAAAAAAAAACAGTCACCAGCATCAAAAATGAAAAGGGTAAATTTACCAGCAATGAAAAAGAAATTAAAGTTACAACTAGAAGCTATTTTGCACAATTGCATGGCAGCAAATATGATGATCTGACCAAAATGGATGAATATTTACAAAAATATAAATTGTTCAGATTAACAGAAAAGGAAATAAATTACTTAAATAGTCCCATTTTAGAAAAAGAAATTGAACAAGCCAGTAATTAAATCTCTAACAAAAAATCTCCAGAGCCAGATGAATTCAGAAATGAATTCTACCAAACATTTGAAGGACAATTAATTCCAATACAATGCAAACTATAAAGGAAAATTAAAAAGGAGTCTTGCAAATTCCTTCTATTATACAAATATGATACTGATACCTAAACCAGGAAGAACCAAAACAGAGAAAGAAAATTAGAGATCAGTCTCCCTAGTGAATATTGATGCAAAAAAAATTAAAATAAAATATTAGCAAAGAGATTATAGCAACTTATCACTGGATAATACACTATAATCAAATGGAATTTATACCAGAAATGCAGGCTGGTTCACTATCAGGAAAACTAATACCATAATTGATCATCTCAATAACAAAACCAACAGAAATCTATTGATAATCTCAATAAATGCAGAAAAAAGATTTAAAAAAATACAACACCCATTCCTATTAAAAATACTACAGAACATAGAGATAAAGGGAGCTTTCCTTAAAATAATAAACAATATCTATGAAAAAATCTACAACAAGCATTATTTGTAATGGAGAGAAGCTGGACATGTTCCCAATAAGATCAGAGGTGAAACAAAGATATTCACTATCATTATTATTATTTAACATTGCACTAGAAATGATGACTATAGCAATAAGAAAAAAAAAGAAACTAAAGGCACTTAGGAAATAAAACTATGACTCTTTGCAGATGATATGATGATATATTTAGAGGATTCTAGAAAACCATGCAAAAACCTATTGGAAACAATCAACAGCTTTAACAAAGTTGCAGGATTTAAAATAAACCCACACATATCATCAGCATTTCTACATATTACCGATAAAGCCAACAGCAGGGAATAGAAAGAGAAATTCCATTTAAAATAACTGCAGACAAAATAAAATATCTGGGTGTCTACCTGCCAAGACAAACCCAGAAATGATCTGAATACAATTTCAAAATGCTTCTCACACAAATAAAGTCAGATCTAAACAATTGGAAAAACATCAAAAAACATTTCAAATCACTATTGATTAAAGAAATGCAAATTAAAATCACTCTGAGATAGCACCTCACACCTCTCAGTTTGGCTAAGATGACAGAAAAAGATAATGATAACTTTTGGAGGGGATATGGCAAAACTAGGACATTAATGCCTTGTTAGGCAAGATGTGAACAGATCCAACCCTTCTGGAGAGTAATTTGATACTATGCCCAAAGAGCTATAAAACTGTAAAAATCCTTTGATCCAGCAATGCCATTACTGGACCTGTATCCCAAAGAAATAATAAAAAAGGGGAAAGAACTAACTTGTGCAAATATATTTGCAGAAGCTCTTCTTGTAGTAACAAAAAAATTGGAAAATAAGTATATGCCCATCAGTTGGGAAATGGCTGAACAAGTTGTGATATATTAAGTTAATGGAATATTAGTGCTCTATAAAAATGATGAACAAGCTGATTTTAGAAAGACTGGGAAATATTTACATGAACTGATGTTGAGTGAAACAAGCACAATAACAGCAAGAATGTGTGATGATCAACTATGAAAGATTTGGTTCTTCTCAATGGTTCAGTGATCCAAGGCAATCCCAATAGGATTTGCATAGCAAATGCCATCTGCATCCTGAAAAAGAACTATAGAAATTGAATATAAATGAACACATGCTATGTTCACTTCTTTTTTTTCTGTTTTTTTTTGTTTTGTTTTGTTTTGTTTTGTTTTGTTTTCTTAATGCCAGAGAGCCATTATAGAAGTCCAGGTTAAAGCTGATTTAATCTTGATCTATGGTGTTGATTGTGGGAAGGAAGATAAAGTTTACAATCCTACTTGCTAGTAATTATATATACCTCATTTGATGATCCAACTAATTCTATGGTGTAGGCTCTTTTTGATCTGCCTTTTACAGATAAAGGCATTGAGGCACAAGAAGTTTTAAATTACTGCCCTAGAGTCATATAGCTAGTAAGTGTATGAGATAGATTTTAATACAGGTCTTTCTGTTTCCAAGCCTGCCACTCTAATCACTTCACCACATATGAATGATACTTCGAAGGTAGAATCAACAAGGCTTAACAACTGATTGGGAATGAAGGATAAGGGAATGAGGAAAGATTATGATGATTCTGAGGATGCAAATTTGCTAATTGGGAAAGTGGAGGTGCAATCAACAAGTTACAAAGATGGGAAGGTTTGAGTGAAAATGAGTTTTGTTTTAGACATGTTGAATTTTAACTGTTTTCTTGATATTTATTTAGAAACTTCCAATAGAGAGTTTGATAATGTGGAATTTTTGTCAAAGATAGTCAATAGGACTGTGTGTAAACACACACACAGATAAATACACATATACACATATATTTGTTCTCAGTAGGGTTGTTCAGTCATTTATTCATGTTTAACTTTTCATGACCTTATGAATCATATTGTCCATGAGGTTTTCTTGGCAAAGATCCTGGAATAGTTTGCCATTTCCTTCTTTACACATATGTACATATATATAATACACAACATAAATACAGGCATATACATATACACACAGATAGATATATGTATGCATATGTACATGCATGCATTGTGAATTATAGAATCCAGGTTTGTGTATGTATTAAAGTGGGACAAGAATAATTATCCATGAAAGTTGACTCAGAAAGGAAAGACAGGGAGTTAGGAAGAGAACTAAGACTAAGACTAGTCATGAATACCCAGAGGAAAAATAATATGATCTAGAACAGAATGGGGTGCTTAAAAACAAATACATAAAAAATATAAAAAGATAAAAATTGATAAAAAGTCAAGTGCATTGTTTGATTCTTAGGAATTCACTGATAACCTTGGAAAGAGCAGTTTCATTTTGAGGATGACATTAGCAGCCAAATTTCAAAGACTTGAGAAGAGAGAGGGATATGAGAAAATAGAGGTAGGTAATGAACACATGCAACTTTTAAAAATATTTTAGCTGTAAAATGGAAAAATATACATAGTAATAATGTCAGGGAATTTTAACATTAAGTGAAAATTTTTTTTAAAATTGGAGAAGTTTGTAAGGAGTAGGGGAAAAGTAACAACAGAGTTCCTATATAAAGAAGCCACCACTTTCCAGTTCTGGCATTTCACTGTTCCTTCTTGTGATGGTAAAAAATTGTGACCACAACATTTCTAGTTTTTCTACTTTGGACTAGGATCTTGTGTAAGGCTTCCCAGGCTAGAATATTCTGGATCCATAACCTTCCATTTCTAAAATTGGAAGGTTTATTTGGGACTTTGGTTGTGTTTGGTAATGCTGCTCCCTACGACTGCATTTCCTAGATCTAAAAATTCTTGCTATTTTGAGTTGATTGCCTATAATATAGTTTGCTTGTTTTTTTTCCTTTTTTGCTGATGCTATGAAATACAAGTGATTTGTAAAAAAAATAATTGAATATGAAAGAAATGAATAAGTGAAAAATAAACATTAAGTATTTGCTATACAAGTACTATATTAAGTGCTAGGAATACAATAAGAAAAATGTGATAGCTCTACTCTCAGGTAACTCACATTCTAAATGAAAGACAAAATAAATAAAATGAAATAAAATAAAAAAAACATTGTAAAGGACAATTTAACTTCAGCGCAGATGAAATAGTCAGATTACTTTTAAAGTACAATGGAGAGGGTCAATTGACGAAGCTCAAAAGAAGCCAGAAAATTCAGGTGAGATGGAAGCAAATGAGCCAATGAGATTATTTAAGAATCTTTTAATAACTGAATATACAATATCTTTAATTAAAGACTGTATTCTACCCCCACTTCTTGGACCAGATTAATTATTTGATTTTGTATAATGAACTTCTAATGGAGAAATCCCCTTTCCCTAAGCAGAATATGATGTATTCTGGAATTTAGGGCTTTAGACAATTTCCTGGAACACTCTAATGTTAAATAACTCATTTAGGATCAAACAGTGCATGTCCTGAATCCATCCCTTCCTTACACAAAGGTCAGCTTTCTAACAATAGTGCCACACTGTCTCTCATTCCAAGTACCAAAGTTTATACCAAAAGGATAGCATGAAGGGACTATTAGAAAGAACAAATAACACTAACCACATAATTTAGTAAGTTTTGAGGCTCTCCTTAATTTTTACCTGGCTAATAGCATCCTAATTAGTCTTCTTAATTTCTGTTCCTTTCTTCTTCAATTCCTCTTCTATTTAGCTGCCAAACTGATGTTCCTAAAAGACAAAATTAGCCATGGCTCCTTCTTCCTATTAGGTTAAAAAAGTTTTTTTTTTCTGTTTTACTTAAATCTTTAAGGTAAATAAATTGAGGTTTGCAGTAATGTCCTTTGATAATTAAGCATAGAATCATAGAAATGATAAAAACAAAAAACAAAAACAATGATTAAATATCTTCTCAGTGGACCTCTGGGGCAGAGCCAAGTTGGCGGAGAGAAGGCACTCAGCTAAACTACTTCCAGCCCGAGATATATTGGGAGATTAGAAAGAGAGATCTGTGACATGGTGGATGTGGGGGAGGTGAAGGCTGTCCCTAAGCCTTTATGGATGAAATACCAGTATTAGGTCTAATTGATGACAACAGAACCAGCAAAAGTTTTGGGACCTCTTAAGCTAGAGATTGTAATGGGACCTGGCAAATGGTCAGAAAGAGATTACAAGGGTCCTTTGTGCTAATACTAGACTTAGGACCAGACACTGTTTAGCAACTCCATTGTCTATATCCACTTCTGGGTCATAGTATAAGGACAGAGTGGAATACTTTAACTCAAAGGGGAGTGGAAACTCTGGAAGGTGCAGTATACCTTTCAGTTACAAGGAATTAGGGACCTTGAGAAACAGTATCACTTCCTATCTTAAAGTATTAGGAACCCTAAGGAGTTAGCATTAAGTATTAGTATTGAGAAGTAATACTGATTGCAATTCCAAGGGATTAGATGTCCTTCCTAGGAGAAGGATCAAAAGGTATATTAGGAGAGCAAGGACCACACTACTCTCTAGATACTGCCACCTTGAAAGCCCGGTAAATATCCCAAACCTCAGAACTAACTCTAAAAATGACAATGCTAAAAAAATCTGAAGCTTGAGACTATGCCCCATCTACATGCTGAAATTTAACATAAAGTTCACAATCAAGATATAGTATGTGTGGGGGAAAAGGGAGAATAATCAAAGTAAATACATTAATTAAAAAAATTTAAATGATCCTGACCATAAAAATGAATTATCTTGACAGGGAAGATAAAGAAACAAACTTAAGAAGACTATGAAGTCAAAACAGATAAAACCTAAGCTTTGAAGGAAAAAAAGTGAATTGGAAACAAGTCCACAAGGAATCTTGGAAGAGAAGCAGCAGAAAAATTAAGTAAATAAATTAAAGGAAAAGAAGAAAATTATGAAAAGACAATTAACTGTTTGGTAAAAGAGGACAAAAATACTAAAGAAAACAATACCTTACAAAACAGAATTGACCAAATGGAAAAATAGGTTTAAACAAACAAACAAAAAAACTTCACTGATGAAAATACCTTCTTAAAAAAGCAGAATTGACAAAATGGTTAAAAAATACAAAAGGTCAAAGAAGAAAATCATAGCTAAAAAATAGATTTTAGCATAAACTGATTCTAGAAACATCAAGAAACACTAAAACAAAATCAAATGAATGAATACACACACATACATACTTATATATATATACACAAATATATATCATCAGAAAAAAAATAACTGACTTGGAAAATAGATTGAGAAGTAATAATCTAAAAATTATTGGTCTTCTTGAAAGCCATAATCAAAGAAAAAACCTAGATATCATATTTCAAGAAGTTATCAAAGACAGATGCCCTAATATTCTAGAACCAGAGGGTAAAATAGAAATTGAAAAAAATCTACCTATTCCCACTTGAAAGAAATATCAAAATGAAAACTCCCAGGAAGATTATAGCTGAGTTCCAGAGCTCTAAGGTTACAGAAAAAATACTTCAATCAGTTAAAAACAAACCATTCAAATACCATAGAACCACAGTCAAGATGACATAAGATTCAGCAGCTATTATGTTAAAGGAGCAGATGGCATGGAATATGATATTTTGGTAAGCAAAAGAAATGGAATTGCAGCTAAGAATGCTACTCAGAAAAAAACTGAGTATATTAGTTTAAAAGGGGAAAATGGATGTTTAATGAAATAGTGGACTTTCAAGTATTCCTGATGAAAAGATAGAACTGAATAGAGAATTTGACTTGCAAATACACAACTCAAGAGAAACTTAAAAAGGTAAACATGAAAGAGAAGTCATAAGGGACTCAATTAGGCTAAACTGTTTACCTTCTTATTTGTGAAGATAATGCATTCAATTTCTAAGAAATACCATTAGTAGAGCAGTTAGAAGGATTCCACACAGAAAGAGGATGCAGGACTGAGTTGATTATGTTGGGATGATATAAAGAAGGAATAAGTCAGAAAGGGATACCCTGGGAGAAGGGTGAAGGGAGGATAGAGAAAATTACCTCACATAAATGTGGCCCACAAGGAAGAGCTTTTACAATAAAGACAAAAATGCTGGGGTTAGGAAAGGTGATGTTTGAACCTCACTCACATCTAACTTAAGTTCATAAAGGAGGAAAAATGTGGGAGGTGTGTGGGGGTGTGTATGGTGTGTACACACACACTTAATTGATAATAGAAATCCATCATCTTCAAAAGGGAAGTAGAAGGGAAAGAGAAGGAAAAGGAAATGATAAGAGGAAGGGAAGATAAAAGAAGTTAGTGATCAGAAGCAAAACAGACTTTAAAGGAAGAATAGTATTTGGTTTTGGGGAGAAGAAGAGAGAAAAGGA
Organism: Myrmecobius fasciatus; assembly: GCA_023553655.1. Taxonomy (NCBI): domain Eukaryota; kingdom Metazoa; phylum Chordata; class Mammalia; order Dasyuromorphia; family Myrmecobiidae; genus Myrmecobius; species Myrmecobius fasciatus. The sequence goes on from JAJPUD010033733.1 coordinate 10,634, forward strand.
TCAACAGGAAAAAAAGGATTAAAAAAATTCAGAGGTAGTAATCACAACTGAGTGAATGGGATGAACTCAACATCAAATGGAATTGATAGCAGAATGAATTGTAAACCACATCCAACAATATGTTTGTTTGTCTGTATTTACAAGAAACACACATGAAACAAAAAACACAGAAAAAGTTAAAATAAGTGTTTGGAGGAGAACAGTATCCTTCAGCTGAAGTAAAAAAAATTAATTACAGGGGTAATAATCATGATCTCAAATAAAGCAAAAGCAAAAAATGATCTAATTAAAAAGGATAAGCAGGAAAACTCTATTTTCCTAAAAGGAACAACAAAAATGAAGCAATACCAATACTGAAGATAAATGTACCAAATGGCATAGCATCCAAATTTTTTTGCACCTATTTTGATTTTACTTCTTTTCATGAATTATCACTTTATATATAAAAAATTTATCTGATAATTTTGGTTCCATTATATTAAAAAAAATGTAGTCCCCTAAGTGATACACCCCAGGTACTATATTGTTCAATTCTTTTTTTTTATTAAAGCTTTTTATTTGTATA
>JAJPUD010033734.1:0-11198 GCA_023553655.1 Myrmecobius fasciatus
CACAGCAACAAGACTATACAATGATCAGTTTCTTACAGAACAATAATATTCCATAATATTCATATACCATAATTTATTCAGCCATTCTCCAATTGATGGGCATCCTTTCAATTTCCAGTTTCTTGCCACTACAAAAAGGGCTGCCACAAATATTTTTGCACATGTGGATCCCTTTCCCTCCTTTAAAATCTCTTTGAGATATAGGCCCAGTAAAAACACTGCTGGGTCAAATGGTATGCACAGTTTGATAACTTTTTGAGCATAGTTCCAAATTGCTCTGCAGAATGGTTGGATCTGTTCACAGTTCCACCAACAATGTATCAGTGTCCCCGTTTTCCCACATCCCCTCCAACATTCATCATTATCATTTCCTGTCATTTTAGCCAATCTGACAGGTGTGTAGTGGTATCTCAGAGTTGTCTTAATTTGCATTTCTCTGATTAATAGTGACTTGGAGCACCTTTTCATGTGACCAGAAATAGTTTCAATTTCTTCGTCTGAAAATTGTCTGTTCATATCTTTTGACCATTTATCAATTGGAGAATGGTTTGAATTCTTATATATTTGAGTCAATTCTCTATATATTTTAGAAATAGGCCTTTATCAGAACCTTTGAATGTAAAAATATTTTCCCAGTTTACTGCTACCCTTCAAATCCTGTCTGCATTCATTTTGTTTGTACAAAAACTTTTTAACTTGATATAGTCAAACTTATCTATTTTGTGATTAATGATGATCTCTAGTTCTTCCTTGGTCACAAATTCCTTCCCCCTCCACAGGTCTGAGAGGTAAACCATCCTACATTGTTCTAATTTGTTTATAATATCATTCTTTATGCCTAGATCATGAATCCATTTTGACCTTATCTTGGTATATGGTGTTAGGTGTGGGTCAAAGCCTAGTTTCTTCCATACTAGTTTCCAATTATCCCAGCAGTTTTTGTCAAATAGTGAGTTTTTATCCCCAAACTGGGGTCTTTGGGTTTATCAAACACTAGATTACTATTGTCATTGAGTATTTTGTCCTGTGAACCTAACCTATTCCATTGATCCACTACTCTATTTCTTAGCCAGTACCAAATGGTTTTGGTGACCACTGCTTTATAATATAGTTTTAGATCTGGTATAGCTAGTCCACCAATAAGGCTGTTTCCAAGATGGAGAGTGAAAAGTCCCAATCTTCAGGGATTTTGTGTAGCTGTTTTCAGAGATCTTTCTAAGGACCTGACCACGATCCCTCTTTTCTGCTCTAGAATTGTTAGGAATGTCCCAGCCCCACATAGCTATAAGATCTAGTATGCTAAAGCAACAGAGTCATTCCTCAGGGCTAATGAAGAGACCACTTGTGAGCTGAGACCTCAGGAAGCTGCCAACCATCACTGCCCACATCCATTCTTAGTTTGCTGTTTTCCCAAGGCCTTCTCATCATACTAATAAACCTTTTCTTCCAACCTTCCAAGTCGTCTTTGGTGTCTTTGGCTGAGAGGTCTGGAAGCTACCAGTCCTGTTGCTGATTCAGAGGTCCCTAGACCAGATCCTGCTTTGCCTTGTGGGGCCAGGGCTGGACTGTGGCTGGGGCTGTGCTGGACTCCCACCCTTATGCCACAGATCTTTTCTGCTGACCTTCTAAGTTGTCTTCAACTTCATCTTTTTGGGTGTTCTGATGCTAAAATTGGTTTAGAGTCATTATCTAAAGGAATTGGGTTTGGGGGAGAATTAGGCCAGCTCCTGCCTTAATTCTGCCATCTTGGCTCCACCTCCCCTAAAAGTTCACTTTAGAGTGGTCATCACACTGGTCCTTTTCACACATGGCTCAAAGGTCATGTGGTTCTTCTTGTTTGTTTTCTTTTAATCATCAAAAAGGATTTGCCTTTTTCTTTCCTTTTAAAAAAATTTCTATTAATTGGTTTAGTGATGTAGTTAAATTTCTCATGAGTGGTTTATTGTAGGGAAGGCAGATTAAAGGCTGAGAGACTAGAGGACTTGGGTTTGAATCTTGTTTTTGCCATGTATTACCTGCATGACCTTGAACAAATCTTGTTAGTTCTATGGAGAGGTCTCAATTTCTCCATCTGTTAAAAAAACTGGATTTAGATGACTTTCAAGATCTCTCTTTTAACTTTAAATCTATGTTCCTATTGTACGACAAATCAATGCCAATAAACTCACATTTTTGTTTTTTTTAAATCTCTTCTGAGGATTTCAACCATAGAATTAGTTCCTTATATAATTTACAAGGGCATTAAATACTTTTTTTTTCTGTAGCAGAGAATTTCTTTTTTTTTCAAGTAATCGCTTTTTATTTTCAAAATTTATGCAAAAATAGTTTTCAAAATTCATCCTTGCAAAACATTGTGCTCCAAATTTTCCTCCCTCCCTTCTGCCCACATCCTCCCCAAACAGCAAGTAATCCAATATATGTTAAACATGTAGCAGAGAATTTCGGAAGCCAAGAAGGAGGTAGGGAAGAGTGAAAATTACAATAATAGTATCTATTCACTCAATATTATTTTGCATAACTTTGCATGTATTATCTTTTTCAATACAATAACCCTATGGCTATCTTGCTTATCTATTCATGCTTTACAAATATAGAATCTAAGACTGAATGAATGTTAAGTAACTTTTCCAGGGTTAAAAAAACTAGTGATTGTCTGAGGGGGGATTTGAATTTAGCCAGTGATATATAGGAGTCAGTTCTAACTAGATTGTGAAAACTGATTGTCAAATTTTCAGGATGATTATTTATGCTTCAGAAATAAGGTCTTTGATTTTTTTGTTATTATTGTTGATTATCTAGATTTAAGAAAGTGTTAATAATACAGATTAAATTTAAGAGATATGTATATAGATTATTCCTTGCTTGAGCTCATCAGGAGTATAGTATAAGTCTCAAAGAATGAAACCATCACCAGAATGGGTACTTGGTGACTGGAAACTAACAACAGCAACTAATATTTATATAACACATTAAAGTTTACAAAGTGCTATATATCCATTAACTCATTTGAGTTTCATGACATCCCTGAGCTCAGGTCTTTTTGAGTCCATGTCTATCTACCATGACAAATTATGGTAATGCCCAAACTGCTTTGAACTCTTTCCTGTGAATTCAATGATAGTGAGAAGGCTTTGCTCAGGTGAAGAGCTAGGTTCTCTTTATCTGAAGTTCCCAATAGTGTCTGCCTTTTTTATTATATTACCTAGGATAATTCCTGGAAAGACTCAGACTAAGAATATTTTAGTGTTATTCTGATCCTGTATTTAGGGCCCAAGGGGAAATGAAATGAAGACCAGAAGAGGGCTTGAGATAGGGTTATATGCAGGAGTGTAATGCCATTAGCATCCTTGGAATCATTATAAGGTTTAGGAAAAATATCTATTAAAACATATTGTCATCAATTGACTAAGATGTTAATAAACAACAAACCATCCAGTGGCCATTCATCTTTTATATCATTATTACCTGGATTAAGGCTGATTGACAAATTTAACCATCTAGAAAATATAGGACCAAATTGGAGATAATCTCATCTCCTTTATGTTGATTCAACAAAGCACAAGATGCTAGATATGCAGTTGATATCTGCTCTGCTGCAAATAGTATTAATCCTCAAATTATAACTTAGAATATCCATTATCTTGTAAGTAACTGGAGTGACTATCCAGCTGAGCACCATGATAATGATGGTCCTGGTTCAATAACCAACTTTCCTTGAAACAAAGTAGAGAGAGAGAGAGATGCACAAAGTGTTTGGTATACCAGTAAATGAAGGATTTTCCAAGTTCATTAAATAATTGAAAAGATTGGAAAATTCATTGTTAGAGGCATTATGGCAAAATAAGAACATTAATTCAATACTGGTTAAGCTCTGATTTTATCCAATCACTTTGGAAAACAATGTGGAATTATGAAAGAAAAATTACTAAACATTTCATACCTTTTGACCTAGAAATCACACTTCTGGCTTTATACCTCAAGATGGTTAATGATAGAAAGAAGATATATATGTATATATATATATATATATATATAAACATATATATATATATATATACATATATATATACATATATATATACATATATATACATACACACACACATATATATAAATGCATACACACACGAATATTTGTACCAACTTTTTTTTCACATTAACAGAAAACTAGAAACTAAATACACATTCAGAGAATGAGGAAAAGCTGAAAAAAAATTTGATATGTAAATGGAATAGATAATAAGGAAGGAAGAAAATGAAGAATTCATAAGAAGAAAAAAAAAAGAAAAATTTTCCCTAAAATGAGTGATAAAAAGGAAGACAAAATGACTATACACATTTAGCAAAAGACAAAAATTAAGAGGAAAAATTAAAATCAACTACACAGATTATGTTGGTACCAAGTTATTAAGGTTAAAACACTTATTCACTCTTAATGTTAATAGTTATGTGGTTTTGCTTAACTGTTTTCAGTGAATATAGTATATAGGAAATTTGTTGGTATATGTCTGTTGTATCAAAGCAAACTACAAATAATTTTTTTAAATGTTCCAGAAGCTTTTGTTTTACTATTCTCCAGATCAAGTCTTCATAAACTTTTTTCCCCTTTGTGACCCCTTTTTGCCCAAGAAATTTTAAGGTTGTTCTTAGTATAGAAGTTTACAAAATGGATATACATATCAAACATCACAAACCCCACATTCAGGTATGAGATGCCATAAGAGGTCGCAAATCATAGTTTAAAAAACTGAGCTCTAAGGGGCAGCTAGGTGGCAAAGTGGATAGAGCACCAGCCCTGAAGCCAGGAGGACCTGAGTTCAAAATTGATCTCAGACACTCAGAAACACTCCCTAGCTGTGTGACCCTGGGCAAGTCACTTAATTCCAATTGCCTCAGTAAAATAAAAAATAAAAACTGGCTCTAGATATACACCTTGAGAGGGTTGTCATATTATCTGCAATGCTGTAATATTTCACTGATGTGTGATTTCATCAATTAAAGAACTCCCTCCAATTAACACCCTATTTAGGTAGATTACTTATAGAGTGGCCATGGTAAAAAAAAAAAAAATCACCACTTTCAGAAAACTTAGTAATGAGTCTTTCTTAGCTTAGGTAAGACTGGTCTTTAGATAACTGACATTTTCCATCAGGCTCCTTTTCAATGTCTACAGATTTATTGAACATATTAGAGTTTTCACTCTTCTGGTACATATATCAACAATCTAGGGTCACTTCCATGCAATAACAAAGCAAAAGAGGAGGAAATAATGTTTCATTTTTGTTAATCTTGTGTCAAATGCTGCATTTCAGAGACTCACTAATATGGCTCATGATTTCCTCTCCACCTGGGCAATATACCATCTGCTTAGTCACTATTTTCTATTGAATCTTTTGGGTGTTGGAAAGGCAATCCCATTCTTTTTCCCTTTGACATTTTGCCTCTTTTTCTCTGGAGCAATAAAGTTGAGTTATGTAATTTATCCTGGACTGTTTCTCCAGAAATGTCTCTGTGGGTGTGATAGAGGATTCAGAACAACCTTTCTTGACAAAAGAAATTGTACTCTAAATTACCACTTTCCCCTCCAAATGTTCTCAATAGCTTCATTACCAGACCAGAGAACCCAGCTGTTAGTGTAGAATCACTAGTCTTAGTATCAAGTAGTCAGTAGTTCTGTTGTCCTTAGCAACATTTCCGTGCTTGATTTTTTGTTGAAAGTTTTTTGTATGAATTTCTTTGAATAATCATATGGTGGTCCATGCCTATAATCACTGCTACTAGGGAGGCTGATGGCTGTGAGTCACTTGAGGTTGAAATTCTGAGCTGCAGTAAGGCTAAAGGCAGTTTGAATCTTCACACTAAGTCAACCACCAAATATTAGGGAATCCCTAATGTCTGGGGACTACCAGGTTTCTCAGGAAGGGTAACTGTCTCTGATGGAAAATTGCTGTTATTGTTCAGTTGTTTGAGTTGTGTTTGATTCTTTGTGACCCCATTTGTTTTTTTTGTTTGTGTTTTTTTGTCAAATATGCTGGAATGATTTGCCATTTTCTTCTCCAGCTCATTTTACAGCTGAGGAAACTGAGGCAAACTAGTTTTAGGGACTTGTCCAGGGCCACATGGCTAGTAAATGTCTGAGATGAGATTTGAACTCAGGAAGATGACTCTTTCTGACTCTGAAATCAGTACTCTATCTACTGTGCCATCTAATTCTCATTTTTTCCCCTTGTTTTTCAGTCATTACAGATTCATTGTAATCCCTTTTTGGGTTTTCTTGGTAAAAATACTCTGGTGATTTGCCATTTCCTTCTTCGATTCATTTTACAAATGAGGAAATTGAGGAAAGCAGAATTGTGACTTGGTCACACAGAGAGTAAGTATCCGAACTCATGTCTTTTTGACTCCAGGCTCAACACTCTAACCATTATGCTACTTAGCTGCCCGATGATAGGAAATGGAGCAAGTCAAAGCTCTGTGTTGATTAAGTAGTGAAATTAGGCCAATAAGCAGCCACTGTGCTTCCAGCTTGGGCAAAAAAGCCTCCCCAATAATGGCAGTTTCCTTTATTTCAATCCTCTTCCTCCTAGCATGATTGTAACCAGGTAGTTTGGAGAGGCCCTGTTTCTCAGAGCTAAGACCTAGCAAACAGGTTTTGCCCAGAGTTTGACTTTACAATAATCCTCTGAGCTCTGGAATGATCTCACCCTCTGGCAAAGTGTCACAAAGAATTTTAACTTCCCTTATTTCCCAAGCCATCCATCCCCTGTTCATAATCCCTGGTCCTCTTCACTGACAGGTACTGTATTCCTGTTCCCATTATAGAACTCTGGTTCTGTGAGGGATGGTTTAATGATTCTTCCCAAAGCACCCAAGAACACTCATATTGTCCCAAGAAATGCAAACCATGAGAACTATCTCAAGACCTAAGAATGATTGTTTGTGGGCCAATTGCTTCATATATATAAGTGACCCCAGGATCATTGTTGATAAGCCTTCTTCTTGGGGATTGGGGGGCGGCTTCTCAACCATCATTTTCCTCACTCTGAAATTAATTAAACTTCTATTTGTGTCCCGATTCTTCTGTCTCTAACCTGTTCTATTTGCTTGGTTCCAGCCATCCACAGATTAGAGACTGGTTCCCACCCAATTGACAGTTTCTTGAAGGTTATACCAATGGAGCCATGAAATGGGGGCAGTGAGGTGGTGCAGTGGATAGAACACCAGCCCTGAAGTCAGGAGGGCCTGAGTTCAAATCTGACCTCAGACACATAACACTTCCTAGCTGTGTGACCTTGGGCAAGTCACTTATGCCCAATTGCCTCAGCAAAAAAAAAAAAAAGAAAGAAAAAAAATTATCCTAGAAAGAACTCTATGTCTGTCATGGTGACAATTTATGGATATGTTGTATCTCTTCCTTCCTGCCTCCTCAGTAGAATATAAGTTCTTTGAGGACAGGGACTTCATATTTTAATCATTATGTCCCCAGTGGTTAGCACAGTGCTTTTTACATAGCAAGTGCTTAATTTTAAAAATTGAATTGACATCTATGTGCCAGCCTTTTAAAGCTCACAGAGATCCCTCAGGTTGATTACTGAGTGAGCATTATTTTGGGGCATCCCCTCTCATGTTGACTGGGGGGAATATGGGCACCAATGAAATCACAGATCTTTTGAAGTATTCAAGAAGGGACAGCTCATATTGTATGATTCCTCTACCCTTGTCTTTCCCTCAAAGTCTACCCCACCAGAGTAATGATACATGAAAGCAATCATTTGAATTTGAATGAAGTGTCCGGCATGCCACAAAGTTTTCTCTTAGGATTCCTATATGCATTCATAACATAAGAAGTGGAAGAAGGGTGGGAGAGGAATAAGAGGCAGCGTGGGAAAATACATGGCCACTCTTTTAAGCAAAGAAACAGCCTGACAGGGCCAGTTACAACAATCTTGTGATGATGAAAGCCATCTACACCCAGAAAGAGGTCTATGGGAACTGTGTGGATTTACTTCTTTCATTGTTGTTGTTTGCTTGAATTTTATTTTCTTTCTCATTTTTCTTCCTTTTTGATCAGACTTTTCTTTTTTTTATTAAAGCTTTTTATTTGCAAAATATATGCATAGGTAATTTGTCAAATTGACCTTTGCAAAGCTTTCTGTTACAAAATTTTCCCTCCTGCCCCCATCCCCTCCCCTAGATAGCAGGAAGTCTAATACATGTTAATTATGTTAAAATATTTGACAAATCAAATATATGTATATATATTTATACAGTTATCTTGCTGTACAGGAAAGAAAAAAGAAACCTGAGAAGGAAAACAAAATGCAAGCAAACATCAATAGAGAATGTGAAAATGCTATGTTGTGGTCCAGATTCAGATCCCACAGGCCTCTCCCTTGGTGTAGATGGCTTTCTTCATCACTAAACAATTGGAACTGGTTTGAAACATTTCATTGTTGAAGCGTACCATGTCCATCAGAATTGATCATCATATAGTCTTATTGCTGTGTATAATGATCTCCTGGTTCTGCTGATTTTGCTCAGCATCAGTTCATGCAAGTCTCTGCAGGCCTCTCTGAAATCGTCCTGCTGGTCTTTTCTTACAGAACAATAATATTCCATAACATTTATATACCATAATTTATTCAGCCATTCTCTAGTTGATGGGCATCCATTCAGTTTCCAGTTTCTAGCCACTACAAAAGGGCTGCCAAAAAGATTTTTGCACAAGTGGGGCCCTTTCCTTCTTTTAAGATCTCTTTGGGATATAGGCCCAGTAGAAACACTGCTGGGTCAAAGGGTATCCACAGTTCGATAATTTTTTGAGCGTAGTTCCAAATTACTCTCCAGAATGGTTGATCCGTTCACAGTTCCACCAACAATGTATCAGTGTCCCAGTTTTCCCACATCCCCTCAACATTCTTTATTATCTTTTCCTCTCATCTTAGCCAATCTGACAGGTGTATATTGGTATCTCAGGGTTGTCTTAATTTGCATTTCTCTGATCAATAGTAATTTGGATTATCTTTTCATGTAAGTAGAAATAGTTTTAATTTCATCATCTGAAAATTGTCTGTTCATATTCTTTGCCCATTTATTGATTGGAAAGTGGCTTGAATTTTTATAAATACGAGACAATTCTCTATATATTTTAGAAATGAGGCCTTTAGGCTCTTCCTTCCAGGGGTGGAGCCAGGGTGGCGGAGATCAGGCAGGAGTCTCTGTAACCTCCTCTAACCTTCCCTCAAACCAACAACATATGAAGCCTCTAGACTGATTTTTGAAGCAAAAAAATCCACAATATCTGGAGGACAACACGATTCTAGAAGAAGATACTCTGGAAGAACCTCAAAACAGGACTGATCAGCACCAGAAATAATTCAGTCAGCAGAACTGCCCAGTACCTGAAATAATTCAATCAGCAGAACTGCCCCAGGGTGAACTAAAGCAGAACTGCCCAGCACCTGACATAATTCAATCAGCAGAACTGCCCAGTTCCTGAAATAACTCAATCAGCAGAACTGCCCCAGGGCAAATTAAAGCAGCTGTCCCACCTTTGCCCTAAACAGACCTCACAGCTTTTAAAAAAAAAAATGAATAAAAAACCAAAAAGAGCTCTCACCATAGACAACTTTTATGGAGAGAGGGAAGAACAGACCTCAAATCCTGAGGCCCCTAAAGGTAAAGCAACTCCAGAAAAAGCCCCAAAGAGAGACATAAACTGGTCTCCATGTCACAAGGCTTTCTTTGAAGATTGCATAAAAAATCTTAAAAGAGAGTTAGAAGAAACATGGGGAAACGAAATGAGAACACTGCAAAATAAAATAGAAAAAATGGAAAAAGAATGCAATGAACAAAAAAATGTAAATGGTCAATTGCAAAAGGAACTAAAAACAGTAACTGAAGAAAATAAGACATTAAAAATTAGAATCGAAGAATTGGAAATGAATGACTCATCAAGACTTCAAGAATCAGTCAAACAAAAACAAAAAAAATGAAAAGATAGAGAAAAACATGAAGTATCTCCTAGGAAAAACAACTGACCTGGAAAATAGATCTAGGAGAGACAATCTAAGGATTATAGGGCTTCCTGAAAGCCATGATAAAAAAAAGAACCTAGACACTATCTTCCAGGAAATCATAAAAGAAAACTGCCCTGATATTTTAGACCCAGAAGGCAAAATACTTATTGAAACAAATATTATTGTTCTGTAAGAAATGACCAGCAGGATGATTTTAGAGAGGCCTGGGGAGACTTGCATGAACTGATGCTGAGTAAAATCAGCAGAACCAGGATATCATTATACACAGCAACAAGACTATACAATGATCAGTTTCTTACAGAACAATAATATTCCATAATATTCATATACCATAATTTATTCAGCCATTCTCCAATTGATGGGCATCCTTTCAATTTCCAGTTTCTTGCCACTACAAAAAGGGCTGCCACAAATATTTTTGCACATGTGGATCCCTTTCCCTCCTTTAAAATCTCTTTGAGATATAGGCCCAGTAAAAACACTGCTGGGTCAAATGGTATGCACAGTTTGATAACTTTTTGAGCATAGTTCCAAATTGCTCTGCAGAATGGTTGGATCTGTTCACAGTTCCACCAACAATGTATCAGTGTCCCCGTTTTCCCACATCCCCTCCAACATTCATCATTATCATTTCCTGTCATTTTAGCCAATCTGACAGGTGTGTAGTGGTATCTCAGAGTTGTCTTAATTTGCATTTCTCTGATTAATAGTGACTTGGAGCACCTTTTCATGTGACCAGAAATAGTTTCAATTTCTTCGTCTGAAAATTGTCTGTTCATATCTTTTGACCATTTATCAATTGGAGAATGGTTTGAATTCTTATATATTTGAGTCAATTCTCTATATATTTTAGAAATAGGCCTTTATCAGAACCTTTGAATGTAAAAATATTTTCCCAGTTTACTGCTACCCTTCAAATCCTGTCTGCATTCATTTTGTTTGTACAAAAACTTTTTAACTTGATATAGTCAAACTTATCTATTTTGTGATTAATGATGATCTCTAGTTCTTCCTTGGTCACAAATTCCTTCCCCCTCCACAGGTCTGAGAGGTAAACCATCCTACATTGTTCTAATTTGTTTATAATATCATTCTTTATGCCTAGATCATGAATCCATTTTGACCTTATCTTGGTATATGGTGTTAGGTGTGGGTCAA
>JAJPUD010033735.1:0-11196 GCA_023553655.1 Myrmecobius fasciatus
TTAGGGAAATTGGTCTATAGTTTTCTTTCTCTGTTTTCACCCTACCTAGTTTAGCTATCAGCACCATATCGGTCTCATAGAAGGATTTTGGCAGTATACCTTCTGTCCCTATTTTCTCAAATAGTTTGTATAGTATTGGGATTAATTGTTCTTTGAATGTTTGGTAGAATTCACATGTAAATCCATCTGGCCCTGGAGATTTTTTCTTAGGGAGTTGGTTAATAGCTTGTTCTATTTCTTTTTCTAATATGGGGCTGTTTAAATAATTTATATCCTCTTCTTTTAACTTGGGCAATCTATATTTTTGTAGATATTCCTCCATTTCATTTAGATTATCAAACTTACTGGCATAAAGTTCTCCCAACTGTATTCTAAGAATGTTAGAAAAAAAATTAGGGTTTGAGGGAGGATTTGGTTATCATAGCTGAGGATGGAGTGCTTCAGTTTCCACTCCCCAGTTCAAGGCACATAAGAGATGACAAATACTCATGTATTTTTAGAAAGACATTAAAATAGTCTTTAAAAGAGAAAGTGTTCTCTTTTGTCTTTTTACATACCCATTCAGATCTATAATTTCACCGGTTGTAAAGTATTTTAATTGCATGATAAATCTTACCCCCCATTCTTAGTAACTGTGAGCTTTACTCTAACAGATAGTATGCAGATAATTGTTTTAGGCAGAGTATCCATAGCTGTTAATATATACATCTGTATATGTAAACATATATGTATTTATATGTCTGCATACATGCAATCAACATGTATATGTTCTTTTTTCATGTATATGTATATTGTGTGAATAAAATGGGGTTATAACTATATATATATATATATATATATATTACCTTCAATTTCTTTTCTAGAAGAAAGTATTAATGGCATATATTCTTTAGGCTATTTTACATAATATCTGATGATTTCTTTCCTTTTTTTCCTGAATTAATTAATGTTCTTTTGGAAAAGTATAGCTGCAAGCTTGCAAATGGGGAAGCTGGGATTAACTCAAAAGCTGTTTATTGGAAATATTCTTTTTTCCCTAGGTTTTCAGGCACAAAGCTGAGACACAAATGTATGACATCTTAAACAATGGCCTAACCACACAAAGAATAAAAGCAAAAGAAAACCAGGAGTTAACTTTATGTGACAAATAGATATCATAATATATGGATTATTGTTAAGTCAAATCAACAAGCATTTATTAAGCACCTACTATGTTCAAGACACTGTGTAAAAGTTATGGGGATACAGAGAAATGCAAAAGGTGGTCCCTGCTCTAAAGATGCTCACGGTGCAATGAGGTAGACAATGTGAAAGCAAATATATACAATAAGATAAATACAGGACAATTCAGCAATAATCAACAGAGGGAAAACAATACTAGCTTCAGAGATGATAAGATTTGGATAAAAACAGAGTTCAATTCAATTCACCAAATATTGACTGACATACTACCTTCATGGAGTTCATGTTCTAGCAAAGGAATAAGTATAATATAAAAGGGATAATTATAATATAAAAGATCCAGGCAGGGAAAAGGGGGAAGATTGCATTATATTTGCTTTGCTAGCCACAAAGTGAATGTACTTGAGAAACTCCATTCTTTCAGTGTATAAGAAATATAAATCTAACTATATTGCCCTTAGCCTAGTCTAATAATGAATCCCAGGGAAGGATAATGTCTCTGGAATGCCTTTCCCTACCAATTTGGCCATCAACTGAGTTTTTGTTTTTGGTTTTTAGTTTTTTCCCCCTGACCTTCAGGACATAGCCCATGTGTTCAATCTGACATCTGCCTGAATAATGTGAACTGAGTGGTTGGAATGGAAATGCCCAGCACTAATTCCTTGTTGCTACGGTCTTTGTGTATATGTGGCCTATCATTCCATATAACCACATATAAGGGAAAGAAATAGCAATGCACCTTGAAGAGGGTCCTTAGCTTGCCTCCTTATTAGGCCCCATTGTTCATTTTAAGGTTCTGGAAAGGGTAATAGAAGGTGTGTCCAGACCTGGCTGCTGTAATCACAAATTTCCAAGAATGCTGACCACATGCTCTCAAAATATATTCAGCTTATTAGAAATTCTGCCCTTCAGAGACCAGCTCATTCAGCAAGCCTGCCAAGACCTATGTGTTCAGTGCATCTGGGTGAGGGATTTCCAGTTTTGTAGGATTATGACTTTTGGCAAGCAATACTATTGGCAGATGTAAGGTGGGAGGCTTTTTTCTCTTTTTTTTTAATACTCATTCTGTGAATTGGTTGGATTTCTGTTACTTCTAAATCTTTTAGAATGTAATTCAGTGGGTGTCAAATAAGTCAGCTTTGAAATATTGATTATTTTAGATTATCATGTTTTCATTTGAAAATATTTTTTCAGAACTTTTGTTTTTTTAATATATCTAAAGATCTTTGGTTTCATTAGAGTGTATACTTCTTGATCAAGACAGATGTATACTATTTGACACTTCAGTAGATGTTTTCATAAGTCACCATGTTCAACAAATCATCTTCATCATCTGATATAAAATTTTCTGGTTTATGAGTTTCCATTAACTGAAGTGGGCTGGGCCTTAGCTAAGAATTCTGCTATCAATTTTCAATGGAACACAGCATGGTGTATTAGGGGAAAAAATTGAAAAAAAAAAAAAAAACAAACAAACCTTGATTTAGACTCAGAAAACTAGCATATAAATCCTAACTCTTGCTATGTAAATTTAAAGTCATCCCTGAACTGCTTCTTCCTTTGTAAAACAAGGGGATTGGAGTAGATGAACTCTGAACTATCAGCAATAAATCTCTTATGCTATGACACTTTCCAGCTTTGCAAAAACCTGATGATAGTGATTGCATTCAATAGCATAGGCTCTGAAAATCCAAGGTTGCCTTCATTCAGTGATGAAGCCTTTGGAGGAATACTCAAACCTAGGTGTTAGCCTTGATTTTTACTCTCACCCTCTCACATGGCTAATTTGCTGCCAAATTACACTTGTAACATTTAGTATGTATGTTTCTTTCATCCATAACAGAGCCATATCCTGGTGCAAGCCCTTATCACATCATGCCCACATTATTGCAATAGACTGATGGTCAATCTCTCTAACTCATATTTATTCTTCACCCAATTACTCAAGTGATCTTCCTCTGTTCATTCAAAGCCATTCATCCCTCCATTTTCAATCTTCCTATATTTTACACTTTTTCTCCTCCATTTAACCTGTGATCCACTGCTATTGGTGAGTCTAGAACAAGACATTCCAATTTCCATTTCAAGATGCCCTCAGCTCCTGATTTCCTTGGCTTCCTTCATTTCTCAGCTAAAATCCTATCTTAAACAGGAGAACTTTCCCAAACCACTTTAATTCTAAGGGGTCTCTTTTTGTTTGCAATCTTTGATTTGTTTATTCACAATTATTTATTTCCATCTTGTTTGTATTTAGCTGTTTGTGCATCTTCTTATAAATCAGACAGTGAGATTCTTGAAAGCAGAGTCTGTTGTTTACCTTTCTTTGCATCTCCAGCATTTAGAAAAGTTCCTGGAATATAGTTGGTGCCTAATAAGTGTTTTTTGAGAGCAAATGAAAGATTAGACCACATAGAGAATAGAATAATTTATTAGCTTAAATGATTAGATAGTTAAGATTAGAGGTAGAAAGATAGAGGTTTTGGAATACCATTCTACTATAGGCATCAGAGTACCTAAGTACAATTTCCTTACATGTATTGATTTAACAATGATTTACATTTTAAATTACTTCAAAATGGCATATGTATATGTTGGAAAATGCTATCCATGTCCAGAGAAAGAATCAATGGGGTCTGAATGCATACTGAAGCACACTATTTTTACTTTCTTGTGTTTTTTTTCCTTTTGTTCTGTTTCTTCTTTTATAATATGACTAATGTGAAAATAAGTTGCACATGATTGAACATATATAACCTCTGTCATATTGCTTGTCATCTTGGGGAGGTAAGAGGGAAAAGAGGGAAAGAAAAAAATAATTAGAACTCAAAATCTTTCAAAAACTAATGTTTAGAATTATTTTTACAAAAACAAGATTAAAAGAGAAGTACAAACCTGGGAAAAAATCTTTACAGCCAGTATTTCTGATAAAGGTTTCATTTCTAAAATATATAAAGAACTATTTCAAATTTATACAAATACAAGTCATTCCCCAATTGATAAATGACCAAAGGATATGAACAGATAATTTTCAGATGATGAAATCAAAGCCATCAATAGTTATATGAAAAAAGAAAGAAAACTCTAAATCACTATTGATTAGAGAAGTACAAATTAAAACATCTCTGAAGTACTACTGCACACCTCTCAGATTGGCTAAGATGACAGGAAAAGATCATGAAAAATGTTAGAGGGGATGTGGGAAAATTGGGACACTAATGCATTATAGGTGGAGTTGTGAAATGATTTGATCAGTTGGGAGAGCAATCTGGAACTATACCAAAAGACTATAAAATTGTTCATACCCTTTGACCCAGCAGTGCCATCAATGAATCTGTATCCCAAGGAAATCATGAAGGAAGGAAAATGACCCATATGTGCAAAAATGTTTGTAGCACTTCTTTCTATGGTAGCAAAGAATTGGGAAATGTGTAGATGTCCATCAACTGGGAAATGGCAAAACAAATTGTGGTACATGTAGGTAATTGAATATTTTTGTTCTATAAAAATAATGAACAGGCTGATTTTAGAAAGGCCTGGAAAGAGTTACATGAGCTGATGTTGAGCTAAAAAACAAAACCAGGAATACATTGTACACAATAATAGCAAGAATATGCGATGATCAATAATGAAAGACTTGGTTCTTCTCAGTAGTTCAATGATCCAAAGCAATCCCAATAGGCTTTGGACAGAAAATGCCATCTGCATTAAAAAAAAAAAAACCTAAGGAAACAATGTAAATCAACGCATGCTATGTTCACTCCTTTTTTCTATTTTTTTATTTCTCCCATGGTTTTTCCCTTTTGCTTTGATTTCTCTCTCCCAACATGATTCATAAAGCAATATGTTAAAAATAAATTTAAAAAGAAAAAAGAAAATTGTCTTTACATGTAATTGGAAAAATAAAATGTCATTAAAATGGTATATATGTGATTATAAGATCATAGATTTAGAGAAAAGGAATGTTTGAAATTAATTATAGCTCCAATTTCTTCATTTTATTTTTAATTTTCTCTTTCTTAATATGAATTAACGATTACCAAAATTCCCTGGTTTTTTTTTTCTTTGAGCTCCTTCTCAATGTTTCAAAATTCTCAGTCATATTACCTCCTTTTCAAAACATACCATTCATAATCAGTCTTTACATACTTCCCTTCACATTTCACACTACTGACCTTTCCTAAAGAAATCTATATTGAAAAACAATTGAGGAGGCAATGAGCCCAAGAAAATGACTAAACAATAGCATTTCAGAAACTGTGTTACCTGAAAGAGAAGTTATTGTGAGTGTGGAAGCTTTCTCAAAGTCCCTCAACCCATACTCCACTATGTTGGTAGCATAATCGATCAACTCCTAAAGAGAGGTATCCTCCAATTCCAAAAGATTCATGGTGTAAAATGCTACCTCACATCTAGAGAATTATGGTGTCTGAATGTAGATCAAAGCATACTATTTTCACTTTTGTTGATTTGTTTTTCCCCCCAATGGTTTTCCTTTTCTGTTCTATTTCTTTTTTCACAACATGATTAAAGTGAAATAAGTTTAACATGTTACAGACATATAACTTATATCAGATTGCTTGCTATTTTAGGAAAGTGTGAGGAGAGGGAAAGAAGGAGAAAAATTTGGAACTCAAAATCTTATAAAAAATAATGTTGAAAAATATCTTTACATGTAGTTGCAAAAAATACTATTGAAATTGAGAGAGAGAAAGAGAGAGAGAGAAGGGGGAAAGAGAGAATGGGAGAGGAGAGAAGAAGGGAGAGGAGAGAAGAACAGAAAAGAGGGAGAGAAGGAAGGAGGGAGGGAGCGAGAGAGAGAAGATAGGTGTCCTAAGAGAAAACAAGGCATTGAAGTTGTGTCTAATTTTGTGTATATCTATATCTATATTTATATCTACCTATCTATCTTTACATGTTGTATCCTTTAGTCAGATTCTAAAATCCTTGGGAATTTAGACAGGAAAAATTTCACTACTGTCTTTGTGAAAACCAAAATAATTCCCTTATATTTTCTTGAAATGATGACATTTCAGAGTTGCCATTTCTGATTTCCTAACAAATAAGCTCTTGCCCTTAGCACATGTAGCTCCCATCTCTTCTGTGCTGCCTAATAAGATCCGTACTTCACCTCAGGCCACTTTCATCTGCTCATTTGACAGTTCTCATTGGTATCTGAACAAATGGAGGCAATAATTCATGGGCAGTCAGGATTTTACTTGCTGGTGATCCATTTTAAGATGTGCTCTCAAATGTGTGGTGTACACAAGCAGGGACTACTTGCAGTATTCTCTCACTTTTTCCCCAGAGCACTCACCTCTTTTTTTTAACTACATCATGACACAGAGAATAACAGAATCCCAATTAGAGATTTTCCTGAACCAAGCTTCAAGTAAATAGTAGTGATGATCACCTATCTATCCAAAATCAAAATCACATAACTTGTCGCAAAGAATTCAATGATTAGCTTCTATAATGATGCAGTAGTATGTTATATCCCAAGATTTATAAAATGGTGATAAATGTATTTTACACATTAATTAAACAAGGGGCTATAAAATATACATCCAGTATATAAGAAAAACAACTGTACTGGATCATGAATTTGACTTGTCTAAAATTAAGTGTGCACACTATAATAGGAATTAATTAAATGTTTAATTAAAAAAAATTTGCTTGCCTTCTTAGAATTTAAACGTTTTTTCAAGGGCAATAGGGAATCTGTAGATGGCTGAAGTATCTTTTAAAAAGCTATTATGTTAAGCTCATTTATTCAAAAAGGTTTAAATTAATTATTATAGATAAAAATAATGGAATATTGCTATGCCATGACACAGTAGGATGTATGATACAGAATATGGGTAGGGACTGGACCTATGATTTCATACAATACAGAAATCCCAAGGAAGGAGACTTCCCCTACCAATGAGGTTGGCCCCTTCTCTGCAATTTACAGTTTTAAAGAAATGCATAAAAAACTGCTGATTAAATGACTCATGCATGATCCCATGGCAAATTTGTTTGAAAGTTATGATGTGAATCCAGATCTTCCCAGCTTCAAGGCTAGCTTTCTTGCCATTAGGCCTGAAATGATTAATTCAGGGAAGAATGGAAAGATTTGTATAAATTGATACAGAGTAAGTAGAGACATTAAAAATCTTATGAAGTATAGATATAGGATGAGAAAGAATAAAATGAATGCTGAATGACTATGTCTAAGCTTGACCCCAGAGAAGATTTAGAAAGCAATCTGTTGTTACTGCAGAGGTGGAGAACTAAGAGTATAGGGCATACTTTCAGACATAGTTGATTTTTTAGCTGTAGTTCTTTTTTTAAAATTTTTATTAGGGGAGCCAAGAGGGCGGAGCGAAAAGGTGACTTTGTCTCTCCTCCGATCTTCTCTCAAATCAACAATAAAATAAGCCTCTAAACTGATCTTCAAGTCAACGAACTCAGAAATATTTGGACACTGCTTTCTGGATAACTTCATATCAGGTTAGCCTGACTCAGACAGAGAGATAAATAGACAACTCCTGTGTAGGCCGGAAGTGAGGGTGGGACTCAGCTCAGCTCATCATGGCAGAAATTCCAAACTCCAAACTCCAAATTCCAAACACCTGGAGTTTATCTGAGGCACTCGGGACACTCTGCCCTGATTGGGGGCAGGTGTTCTGGCAGACTTGCCTTGTTTGAGGAGTAATTCAGACTTAGTCCTAGCCCCCACCGGCCCAGGACCTTAAATTAATTCGCCGAAGTGCCCCAGGGCAAAGCTTTTCAGCCGCCGTTTTTTTTTTCCCTACCTTAAAGAGATATCCACACTGTCTAAAAAAAAATGAAGAATCAAAAGAGAGCTCTCACCATAGACAGCTTCTATTAAGGCAAAGAAGCATTGACCCCAGATCCTGAGGTTCCTTTAGACAAAATACCAGAAGAAGGTATTAAAGACCATCACTGGTCACTTTTTCAAAAGGCCTTTCTGGAAGATTGCATAAAGAACCTCAAAAGAGAGCTGGAGGATAAATGAGAAAATAAACTGAAATCAGTGCAAGAAGGATACAATATCTTGCAAGAAGGATATGATGCCCTGCAAAAGAGATATGAAAAAGACACTAATTTATTGAAAAATACAATTAGTGAAGTGAAAAAAGAGTGCAATGAACAAATTGTCCAGTTACAAAAGGAGCTTAAAAAGGTAACTGAAGAAAACAACACTTTAAAAATAAGAATTGAACAAATGCAAGTGAATGACTCAATAAGACTTCAAGAATCAGTCAAACAAAAACAAAAAAAAATGAAAAATTGGAAGAAAATATGAAATATCTCCTAGGAAAAACAACTGACTTGGAAAATAGATCTAGGAGAGACAATCTAAGGATTATTGGACTTCCTGAAAGCCATGATGAAAAAAAGAATCTAAACACTATCTTCCAAGAAATCCTGAAAGAAAACTGCCCTGAGATTGTAGAATCAAAGGGCAAAATCACCATTGAAAGAATTCACCAATCACCTCCTGAAAGAGACCCCAAAATTAAGACCCCAAGGAATATCGTGGCTAAATTTCAGGACTATAGCACCAAGGAACAGATTCTGCTAGCAGCTAGAAAGAAACAATTCAAATACCGAGGATCAATAATTAGAATCACACAGGATCTGTCAGCCTCCACACTGAAGGATCGAAGGGCCTGGAACCAGATATTCTGAAGGGCTAAGGAACTTGGATTACAACCAAGAATAACCTATCCAGCTAGAATGAGCATTATCCTCCAGGGAAGAAGGTGGTCATTCAATGATATAGGTGAATTTCACCTATTTCTAATGAAAAGACCAGATCTGAACAAAAAATTCGACACCCAAACACAGAACTCAAGAGATGCATAAAAAGGTAAAAAGGAAAGGACTCTTGAGAACTTTATTTTTACTAGGGGGATACTTAAAGTTTGGGGGTATAATTAATTAGATATTACTTTGATAATATGAAAAAGAGAACTAGAGGGGAAAAGGTTGTCATACTGGGGAAAAGAGGGAAAATGTGGTAAAATAAGATCTAAAAAAAAGGAGGTAAAAACAAGGTAAAATCATTTGAAGAGGCAAAGAAAACCTAATATAATTGAGAGAAAGAGGAGAGGGAGATGAGCATTGTGTAAATCTTACTCTCATCAGGTTGGGCTCTAAAAGTGTATATCAGACATTTGATTTCACATAGAAACTTGTCTGTTGCTAGAGGGAAGTGGGAGGGAAAGGAGGAAAAGTAAGGGACAAACTAATAGAAGGGAAAATAGAAGAATCAGGGGAAAGGAATAAAAACAGGGGGAGGGGATCTAAAGGGTGGAATATTGTTTGGGGGAGGGGTCATCAAAAGCAAAGTACTGAGGAGGGGGGAAGGGAGAAAGGGGAAAGGAAAGGGGAAAACATAACTTGGGTAAATAAGATGGCAGGAAATAAAGAATTAGTTATTCTAACTGTGAATGTGAATGGGATGAACTCTCCCATAAAGCGAAAGCGGATATCAGACTGGATTAAAAACCAGAATCCCACAATATGTTGTCTACAAGAAACACATCTAAAACATAGTGACACATACAGGATGAAGGTAAATGGCTGGAGCAGAAAATATTATGCTTCTGGTGAACAAAAAAAAAAGCAGGGGTAGCAATCCTTATCTCAGATCAAGTAAAAATCAAGATAGATCTAATCAAAAGAGATAAGGAAGGAAACTATATTTTATTAAAGGGTGCCATAGATAATGTAGCAACGGCCAAGTGCAATAGCACACAAATTCCATGGGGAGAAATTAATAGAGATGCAAGAAGAAATAGACAGCCAAATGATACTAGTGGGGGATCTCAACCTTGCTCTCTCAGAATTAGATAAATCAAACTACAAAATAAACAAGAAAGAAACTAGGGAGATAAACCAATTGTTAGAAAAGTTAGGTATGATAGATCTATGGAGAAAGTTGAAAGGAGACAGTAGGGAGTTTACTTTTTTCTCAGCAGTCCATGGAACCTATACAAAAATTGACCATGTGTTAGGGCATAAAAACCTCAAAATCAAATGCAGAAAGGCAGAAATAGTAAATGCATCCTTTTCAGATCATGATGCAATAAAAATCACATGCAATATAAGGCCAGGAGAAAATAAACCAAAAGGTAATTGGAAATTAAATAATCTAATCCTGAAGAATGAATGGGTGAAAGAGCAAATCATAGACACAATCAATAATTTCATCCAGGAGAATGACAATAAGGAGACAACATACCAAAATCTGTGGGTTTCGGCCAAAGTGGTTATAGGGGGCAATTTTATATCTCTAGATGCTTACTTGCATAAAATACAGAAAGAAAAGATCAAGGAATTGGGCTTATTATTAAAAAAAAAAACTAGAAAAAGAACAAATTAAAAACCCTCAATTAAATACCAAATTGGAAATTCTAAAAGTAAAAGGAGAAATTAATAAAATCGAAAATAAGAAAACTATTGAGTTAATAAATAAAACTAAGAGTTGGTTCTATGAAAAAACTAACAAAATAGATAAACCTTTAGTTAATTTGATAAGAAAAAGGAAAGAGGAAAATCAAATTTTTAGTCTCAAGAATGATAAGGGAGAACTTTCCTCCAATGAAGAGGAAATTAGAGCAAAAATTAGGAGTTACTTTGCCCAACTTTATGCCAGTAAGTTTGATAATCTAAATGAAATGGAGGAATATCCACAAAAATATAGATTGCCCAGGTTAACAGAAGAGGATATAAATTATTTAAATAGCCCCATATCAGAAAAAGAAATAGAACAAGCTATTAACCAGCTCCCTAAGAAAAAATCTCCAGGGCCAGATGGATTTACATGTGAATTCTACCAAACATTCAAAGAACAATTGATTCCAATACTACACAAACTATTTGAGAAAATAGGGACAGAAGGTATACTGCCAGAATCCTTCTATGAGACCGATATGGTGCTGATAGCTAAACCAGGTAGGGTGAAAACAGAGAAAGAAAACTATAGACCAATTTCCCTAA
>JAJPUD010033736.1:0-11196 GCA_023553655.1 Myrmecobius fasciatus
AAGGAAGGAAGGAAGGAAAAAGAAGAAGAAAATAAGAGGAGGAGGAGGAGGGGGAGGAGGAGGGAAGAGAAGAAGAAAGGAGATGGAGAAGGAGGAGAAGAAGAAGACACAAGATCATATCTACTATGAAAATCATATGAAAAATTTTAAGCATAACATTTATATCTTCATACAAATAGTTGTTTTTTTTATTTTATTTTATTTTTTATTAATACTTTTTATTTGCAAAACATATGTATGGGTAATTCCTAAACATTAACCCTTACAAAGCTTTCTGCTACAAATTTTTCCCCCTTACTCCCCACCCGTCCCCTAGATGGCAGGATATCCACTACATGATAATTATGTTAGAATACTTAAGAAATCGAATATATGTATAGTTATTGCATCATTTTTTGTGCAGGAGAAATCATATCTGCAAGAAAGAATAATCTGATAAAGGAAATACAATGTAAGCAAACCTCAATAGAGAACATGAAAATGTTATGTTGTGGTCCACATTTCACATCCCTCTCTCTAGGTGTCTATGGCTCTCTTCACCAAACAATTGGAACTGGTTTGAAGCATTTCATTGTTGAAGAGAGTGATGTCCATTAGAACTGATCCTCATATAGTATTGTTGTTGCCGTGAATAATGATCTCCTGGTTCTGCTCACTTCACTGAGCATTAGTTCATGCAAGTCTCTCCAGGCCTCTCTGAAATCGTCCTGCTGGTCGTTTCTTACAGAACAATAATATTCCATAACATTCATATACCATAATTTGTTCAGCCATTCTCCAATTGATGGGCATCCATTCAGTTTCCAGTTTCTAGCCACTACAAAAAGAGCTGCCACAAACATTCTTGCACATCATACAAATAATTGAAAAGAAATGTAAATAGCCCAAGATAAAGATTGATTTCTTATGTACTCTACTGAAGACCTTCTTCCAAGTTGATATGGAATAATAGCTATTCTATAATACCTAATTATACCATCATCTAGTTCTCATCTTTCCATCTTCAGATGTTTATTAAACACTTGGCTAATATCTTGCTAAATTTCATCTATAACATTCACCTGATCTATCAATCTACTACCCATGACAACAGAGAAAATAGGGTTCATCTGATAGGTAAGACTTTCTGCTGAAGCCCTCTTGGTTTGTTGTGCTCACATCTTCCCTTTCATCTCTTCAATAATCCCTTCTTGAATTCTCCCAGGGACCACAGCCAAGGTCATTAGAGATTCTATCTTCTTCCTATTTTTAAAAAATCAGGACATTCTCTTTTCTCCAGTCCTTTAGACCTGCTCCTGTTCTTCATAGGCTTCCAATCTCATTGAAACAGGCCCAACAGCAAGAATAGCTCCAAATAGATATATGGCCTAGATATAAAAGGTCACATCATAACCAAATAAAAGGAGTGAAGAAGAAATTATCTTTCAGATCTAAGGAGAGGTCATGACCAATTAAGAGAAATAGATGATCCAAGAAGATAAAAATTTAATTACATAAAAATCAAAACAAATTGCCCAAAGAAATCCAGGGCAGCTAAGATTAGAAGGAAAATATTTAACTGGGAAAAAAAATCTTTGCCACAAGTTTTTCGATAAAGGTATCATCTCCAAGATGTATAAGAAACTAGTTCAATTTATAAGAATCATTCCCCAGTTGGCAGAATTAATAGGCAGTTTTTAAGGGGGAGAATCTAAGCTATCTACAACAATATGAAAAAAATGTTCCAAATCACTAATAATTGAAACAAGACTGAAGTTCTATTTCATACTCTTCAGATTAGCAAAGTTGACAAAAAAGGAACATGATGTATATTGGAAAAGCTTTGTGAAAATGAGTACCTTGATATACTGTTGGGGAAGCTGAATTGGTCCAGTCATTCTGGAAAGCAATCTGGAACTACCCCCCAAAAGTTGCTTTGTAAAACCTTTAACTCACTACTAGGACTATACCCCAAAAAGATCAAAGAAAAAGGAAAAGATCCTATATGTATGAAAATCTTTTGTAGCAGCTCTTTTTATCATAGCAAGGAACTAGAAACAAGAGAGTACTCACAAATTGTGCTATAGGAATGAAATGGAATACTGCTATACTAAAAGAAATGATGAAAGACATGGATTCAGAGAAACCTAAGAAGATTTGTATGAACTGATTCGGAGTGAAGTGAGCAGAACCAGGACGCCAATTTATGTCCTGATCCATGTTGTCAGGGAAGTTGAAGCTGGTGGATTTCTTGAGTTTGGAAATTACAAACTGTATTATAGCTAAGTTTGTTATTAATATGGTGAACCCCTGGGAAGGGTTGACCTGGGGCCTAGGTTAGAAACAAAGCAGGTCAAAGCTAATCAGAATAGTATTGAATGGGTGATTGGTCCCTTCCTATACTTCCAGCCTGGAAAAAAAATTAAGATACTCTTATTTAGTTTAAAATTCTATTCATTTAAAATTTAATTTTTTCCAATTACATGTAAAAACAATTTTTAACATTCTTTTGAAAAAAAAATTTATTTCCAAATTCTTTCCCTCATTTCCCTCATTGAGAAGGCAAGTGATTTGATGTTACATATGTAGAGTATGATTCTATCAGTTTTTTCTTTGCACATGGATAGCATTTTTCATCATGAGCCCTCTGGAATTGTATTATTGTATTGCTGAGAATAGCTAAATCATTCACAGTTGATCATCGTATTGTTTTTACTGTGTATTATGTCCTACTGGTTCTACTCATTTCACTTTGCATCAGTTCATATGTTTCTAGGTTTTTTATATTCATCATTTCTTTTAGTATAATAGTGTTCCATCATAGTCATATACTATAACTTGTTCAGTCATTCTCCAATTGATGGGCATCCCCTCAGTTTCTAATTCTTTGCCACCACTAAAACAGCTGCTATAAATATTTGTGTACATGTAGGTCTAGAAACAATCTTGGTAGTATATTGTTGCTGGGTCATAGGGTATAAGTGAGTTTTATAGCCTTTGGGCAATAGTTTCAAATTACTCTATAGAATGATTAAATCAGGTCACAATTCCACTGGCAATGTATTAATGTTTCAATTTTACCACTTCCCCTCCAACATTTGTCACTTTCCTTTTCTGTCATATTAGCCAATCTGTTAGATGTGAAGTGGTACTTGAGTTTTTATTTTATTTTATTTTATTTTTTTTTCTTTTTTTGCTGAGGCAATTGGGGTTAAGTGACTTGCCCAGAGTCACACAGCTAGGAAGTGTCTGAGACCAGATTTGAACTCAGGTCCTCCTGACTTCAGGGCTGGTGCTCTAACCGCTGAGCCACCTAGCTGCCCCTATTTTATTTTATTTTTGCTGAGGCAGTTGGGGTTAAGTGACTTGCCCATGGACACACAGCTAGGAAGTGTTAAGTGTCTGAGGCCAGATTTAAGCTCAGTTTGTCCTGACTTCAGGGCTGGTGTTCTATCTACCTAGTTGCCCCCACCTGAGTTGTTTTAATTTGTATTTCTCTAAACAGTAGCTATTTAGGGAATTTTTTCATATAATTATAGCTTTGGTTATTTCATCTGAAAACTGTCTATTCATAGCCTCTGATCATTTATCGATTGGGGAATGACTCTTGTTTTTATAAATTTTATGAATTTACTCAAATCCTCTACATATGTGAGAAATGAGACCTTCATCAGAATAACTTGTAAAAAAAATTTCACAATTGTGATTATTGTGTATTTTGATAGGGATGTTTTTAAAATAAGGAAACAAATATTGCTAAAAATGGTCACCTTTGAAAGACTTAAGAATTCCAATCAGTGATGATGATTCTGATGAACAATGACTCCAGAGGACCAGGGATGAGGAACGTCACAAAACATACACTTTTGGACATAGTCAATATGGTAATTTATATTTCTTGACTATATTTGTATGGTGTGTTGTTTATAATTATTTCCTTTTCCCTTTTTTCATTGAAGGGGGAATCTGGGAATAAATAATAATTGCTTGACAATTTTCAAAAATATAATTTAAAAATTATCCCAATAGTGGCTCAGCAATAACATGTAAAACAATGTAGGTCATGTGGGCTAGGTGACTTGAACTGATCCAGAGTATCTAAGGACTCTCTTACCATCTCCTTTTTTATATCAGGCTTTAAATATCACTGAACCCCTTCTGTTCCATCCTTTCCAGTCCAAGGTCATTTTCCTTGAGCAAAAGAGAAGTCAATAAAATTGATCGCTTCTACCTTCTTTTGGTCACCAGTTATCACAGGTTCTGAGCTGAGGTCGTCTCCTTTCTTTGGTCTTCATCTTTTTCTTCAGTAGTTAACTGTCCTTAGTTTTTCTTGCTAATTATCCCCAGATCATCCTGAACTTTAACACTACTGACAATCTTCTTGCATGCCTTTATATTCATCTTCTGGTCCTTGTCCTTTCTTCCATCTGCTCTAACTGTGGTTTTCAAAGCATGGTTTGAGGACCTTTATTATTTATTCTTTTTTTCACTTTTCTATTTGTTATTATATTTATTACAAAAATAGAGTCCAAGGACTATTTTCATAGCAATAATAAGACTAATTTGCTTGCTATAAAATTCCCTTTTCTAACTACATATCTGTATGAAGGTAGATTTTTTCATATGCTTCAAAATAATCCTGGTTTAAAATTCTATAGGAAAAATCAGGGAATTTTCCCCTTTAAAATAGATTGAATGCAGAAGCAGATATGAGAATACGGTTGTCTTGTATTAAGTCAGACTTTAGAGAGACTTAAAAAAATTTATAAAACAATACCACTTTTCTTGCAATTGTTTCAAAATATGCATATTTTCATAACACTGTTATATTATTAATGTTAACATGTAATGAATTTATTGTTGTTATTTTAAATGAGTTAACAAATTATTATAAAATGCTAATTGATAAATGTCAGTAGATAGAATCCATTTGATATTTAAGAATGTAAAGGGGGCTTGAGACTAAAAAACTATTTTGACTTTAAGGCTAATGAGTCCAACCCCTTCATTTTATAAACCAAGCAATGGAGACACAGAGTGAATAGTGTCTTGCTTAGGGTTTCACAACCAGTAAGTCTAAGCAATATTTGAATCCAGTTCTTTTTTACCCCTCCCTCCTACCCTCCTCTCACTGTAACTGCCTCTTATTCAAGGAAAAGAAAATAGGGGCAGCTAGATGGCATAGTGAATAGAGCACTGGACTTGGAGTCAGGAGGAACTGAGTTCAAATCTGCTCTCAGACACATAACACTTACTAGTTTTATGATCCTGGGTAAATCACTTAATCCCAATTGTCTCACCCAACCCCCACCCTCACAAAACAAATTAAAAAATAGCTATAAAATTGGATTTGTTGAAAGTATATCTGTCTAATTACACTGATGGTTTTGGCATCCTATCATAGGAAAATTCTTTGTCGGACCATGGAGTCCAAGAAGAACTATTCTCTTTTATATAACCACTAATACCTAGATTCTTCCTGTCCTTAAAGAAACCTTCACTCCATCTTGCCATCCTTTCAAGCTTCCATCCTATATCTCTTCTTTCTACAATCAAAATCATTGCCTCCACTTCCTCAAGCTCCTATTCACTTCTCAAACTCTTTCAATACAGCTTTCACCCCAACCCACCTCAACTGAAACTGCTC
This sequence comes from Myrmecobius fasciatus, assembly GCA_023553655.1. Lineage (NCBI taxonomy): Eukaryota > Metazoa > Chordata > Mammalia > Dasyuromorphia > Myrmecobiidae > Myrmecobius > Myrmecobius fasciatus. The sequence continues at coordinate 5,627 of JAJPUD010033736.1, forward strand.
TCTCCAAGGTGATCAAAACTCTGACTGCTCAACCTAATTAATGGCCCTTTTATAGTTATCCACATCCTACTTGACTTCTATGTGGCTTTTGACCTTATCAAACACTTACTTCTATAGGATGCTTTTTCCTCCTTTAGCAATTATGATACTACTCTCTTCTGGTTGTTTGCATCTGTGTAAGAGTTGTTTCTCATTCTTTGCTAAATCATCATCCATTTCCAATCCCCTAACTACAGTTGTCTACCAAGGACTTCTCTTCTGCCTTTATCTCTTGTCTTCTCTCCTTTTCCTTCTTCTCTCCTATTTTCTCTTCTCTCATCTTTCCTTTCCTCTTCTCTCTTCTCTACTCCCCTCATCTTTTCTCTTCCTTATTTTCCCTTTCCCCTCTTCTCCCCTTTTCTCCATTTCCTCTTCTCTCTCTTTCCCTCCCTCCCTCCTTCTCTCTCTCTCTCTCTCTCTCTCTCTCTCTCTCTCTCTCTCTCTCTCTCTCTCTCTCTCTCTCTCTCTCTCTCCCCCTCCTCTCTCTCCTCTACTTTGTTCTCTTCTTCCTTCTTGTTCTCTTCCCTCATGTCTCCCTTCTTCTCTATTTACTCTCATTTTGTGATCTCACCTGTTTCACTTGATTCAGTTATCATCTTTATGAATGAGTCCCTAAAATATGTAACAGCTCTCTGAAAACTTATCCTACACTATAAATTACCTGAATGTTCTACCAACACCTCAAACTTTAATGTCCAAAATGGAGCTCATTGTCTTATTCCTCAAGACAAACCCACTTTTCCTCCAGAATTCCCCATTTTTGGTAGAGGCAGAGAGCCACTGATCTTTCAATAAGTTAGGTTTCAAACTTCCGTCATCTTTGATTCTTTCTTTCTCTTAATTCCCATACCCATTTGACAAGTCTTGTCATTTCTACCTCCATAGCATTTCCCAAGTCTTTATCCTTCTCTCTTCATATAGTCATTTCTCTAGATCCAGATCTTTACCATTTCTTGCCTAATTGCATTGCAGTACTCTTCTAATTGGTCCCCTGCTTCCAGTTTCTTCCCTCTCTGATCTATTGTTTAAGAAACTGACAAAATAAATTATCCTCAAGCACATATCTGATCATATCACTCCTGTTCACAAAATGTTCAATGGGCTAAATTCAGATGATATTGTGATTACTGATGTTTCTAAAATCACTGTGATTTATCTGCCCCCATTCTTAGAATCCCTAGCTTCCTTCAAGACTCAGCTCAGGGGCAATCTCCTTCAGTATTAGATTTTAGTGAAATAAAACTAGAGAGATTGCAGTCAGATTATGGAGTATCTTTAATTCCAGGCTAAAGAATTTATAGTTTATCCTACAGGCTCTGGGAGCCACTGAAGGTCATAAAGCAAGAGAATCACATGGTCAGAGCTATGCCTTAAAAATATTATTTTAGCAGCTATTTCAAGGATGACTTGCAAGATGCTGAGGACAGAGAAACCAATTAGGAAGCTGTTTCAACAGTCCAAGGGAGAGGTGATAAGGGCTTGAAAGAGGATGGTAGAAGTGTGAATGGAAGTAAGAGGAATGTAAGAATTGTGTAGAGGAAGAATTGAAAAGATTTGGCAATTGGTTGAATATGGGGATGGATATGGGGATAACAAACAGTGTTAGAGCTAAGGAGGATTCCAAGGTTTTAGGCTAAGTGAATGACTGGGAACGTAATAGTGATATTATTAGACAGGGAAATTGAGAGGAGGGACAGATTTGGGGAGGCTAGATGAAATAGTTCAGTTTTTAATATATAGAATTTGATACTGATATGCTGAACTTGATATTGAACTGGCAAGACATTCAGTTGGAGATGTCCAACAGGCAGTTGTTGAGATGGCATTAGAATTCAATTCAAAAATTGGTGCTGGATATAGAGATTTAGAATAAATCTTCCCTGAATTGAGTCAAAACCAGTAAAGTAGATGAAATAACTAAGAAATAGCATAGAGTGCTCAAAAGGCTATCAAACTGTGCATACCCTTTGATTCAGCAGTGTTTCTATTGGGCTTATATCCCAAAGAGATCTTAAAGGAGGAAAAGGAACCCGCATGTGCAAAAATGTTTGTGGCAGCCCTTTTTGTAGTGGCTAGAAACTGGAAATTGAAAGGATGCCCATCAATTGGAGAGTGGCTGAATAAATTATGGTATATGAATGTTATGGAATATTATTGTTCTATAAGAAATGATCAACAGGATGATTATAGAGACATCTGGAGAGACTTACATAAACTGATGGCAAGTGAAATGAGCAGAACCAGGATTTCATTGTACATGGCAATGGCAAGATTATAAAATGATCAGTTATAATGGGTGTGGCTCTTTTCAACAAAGAGATGATTCAGGCCAGTTCCAATAATCTTGTGATGAAGAGAGCCATCTATATACAGAGAGAGGACAGTGGGAATTGACTGTGTACCCCAACATAGTATTTTCATTCTTTTTGTTGTTGTTTACTTACATTTTGTTTTCTTTCTCATTTTTTTTTCCTTTTTGAACTGATTTTTCTTGTGTAGCATGATATTTGTGGAAATATGTGTAGAAGAATTACACATGTTTAACACATATTGGATCACTTGCTATCTAGGGAGGGGATGGGGGGAAAGGGAGGGAAAAAATTAGAACACAAGCTTTTGTAAGGGTGAATGTTGAAAATTATCCATGTATATATTTTGAAAATAAAAATATTTAATTAGAAAATAAAAATAATAATTTATTGCTAAAAATATTAACTATCATCTGAGCCTTCAGCAAATCATAATTTTTTACTAGTGAATAGTCTTGCCTCAATGTTGATAACTGCCAGACTGATCAGGGTGGTAATTGCTAGAGGAAATGGCTGTAGCAATTTCTTTTCTTTTCTTTTTTACTTTAATAGTCTTTTCCCCCAATTACATGTCAAGACAATTTTTAACACTTGTTTATACAAGATTTTGAGTTCCAAATTTTTCTCCCTTTTTCTCCTCTCTCCCCTCTTTGAAAAATGGCAAATGATTTGATCATGTCTGTGCTCTATACTTCTATATTAGTCAAATAGGTGAAAGGAGAAACAGATCAAAAGGGAAAAAATGCACAAAAAGAATACTATAAGTGAAAAAAGTATCCTTCTCTCTGCATTCTGAGTCCATCAGTTCTTTATCTGGATGTGGATAGCATTTTCCTTCATGAATCCTCTATACTTGTCTTGGATCATAATGTTTCTGAGAAGAGCTGAGTCATTCATAGTTGATCATCACACAATGGTGCTGATACTGTATACAATGTTTTCTTGCTTCTGCTCATTTCATTTTGTATCAGTTCATACAAGTCTTTCCAGGATTTTCTGAAATTCACTTGTTCATCATTTCTTATAGAACAATAAGTATTCCATTCATATAGCACAGCTTGTTCAGTTGACCATTCCCTAATTGATAGCCATCCCCTCAATTTCCATTATTTTGCTACAAGAATAAGAACCGTTTATAAATATTTTTGCATATGTAAGTGCTTTCCCTTCTTAATGATCTCTTTGAGGTACGGATCTAATAGCTGGTATTGCTGGATCTAAGAGTATGAACTGTTTGGTTGCTCTTTGGACATAATTCCAAATTGTTCTCTACAAGGTTGGATCAATTTATCACTCTACCAACATTTAATTGCATTAGTGTTCCAATTTTCCCATATCTTCTCCAACATTTATCATTTTCCTTTTTTGTGTGTCAATTAGGTATGAGGTGGTACCTCTGAGGTTTTGTATTTGCATGTCTCTAATCAAAAATTATTTAGAGCATTTCTTCATATGCCTTTAGATAGCTTTGATTTCTTCATCTGAAAACTGCCCGTTCCTATCCTTTTATTATTTATCAATTGGGGAATCGTTTGTATTCGTATAAATTTGACTCAGTTCTCTCTCTCTCTCTCTCTCTCTCTCTCTCTCTCTATATATATATATATATACATATGTATATATGTATATATATATATATTGGAGAACTGAGTTCTTTATCAGAGACACTTTCTATAAAGATTGTTTCCCAGCTCTCTGCTTTCCTTCTAATCTTGGTAGCATTAGTTTTATTTGTGTAAAAGCTTTTAAACTTAATATAATAAAAATGATTTTTTTTGCATTTTGTAATGTTCTCTATCTCATATTTGCTCATGAGCCTGTAACTCACTTAACTTCTCCTTTAAGAATTTCGATGCTATACCACTTGGAACATATATGTTTAGTATTGATATTACTTCACTGTCTACTGTGCCTTTTAGCAAGATGTCGTTTACTTCCCTGTCTCTTTTAATTGGGTCTGTTTTTGCTTTGCTGGGTTTTTTTTTTCTTCAGCTGAGGCATTATAGATTCTGCTCTAGCTCCTTTACGCTTTACTCTGAGTCTCTCTGCTTCAAGTGAGTTTCTTGTAAACAACATATTGTAGAATTTTGGATCATTATTCACTCTGCTAGAAGATCAGAAGGGAAGCAATAAATTGGGAAATGTTTTTACATTTAAGGGTTCTGATGAAGGTCCCATTTCTAAAATATATAGAGAACTGACTCAAATTCATAAAAACTCAAGCCATTCCTCAACTGATAAATGGTCAAAGGATATGAACCAATAATTTTCAGAGGAAGAAATTAAAACCATTTCTAATCATATGAGAAGGTACTCTAAACCACTATTGATCAGAGAAATGCAAATTAAGACAACTCTGAGATACCACTGCACACCTCTCAGATTGGCTAAGATGACAGGAAAAGATAATGATGAATGTTGGAGGGGATATGGGAAAACTGGGACACTGATACATTATTGGTGGAACTGTGAACGGATCCAACCATTCTGGAGAGTAATTTGGAGTTATGCTCAAAAAGTTATCAAACTGTGCATACCCTTTGACCCAGCAATGTTTCTATTGGGCCTATATCCCAAAGAGATCTTAAAGAAAGGAAAGGGACCCACATATGCAAAAATGTTGTGGCAGTCCTTTCCATAGTGGCAAGAAACTGGAAACTGAGTGGATGCCCATCAGTTGGAGAATGGCTAAGTAAGTTATGGCATATGAATGTTATGGAATATCATTATTCTATAAGAAATGATCAGCAAGATGATTTTAGAGAAGCCTGGAGAGACTTAAATGAGCTGATGCTAAGTGAAATGAGCAGAACCAGAAGATCATTGTACAGAGCAACAACAATATTATATGACGATCAATTCTGATGAATGTGATTCTTTTCAACAATGAGATGACTGGTGCCAGTTCCAATGATTTTGTGATGAAGAGAGTCATCTACACCCAGAGAGAGGACAGTGAGAACTGAATGTGGATTACATCATAACAGTCTCACTCTTTTTGTTGTTTTTCGCTTGCATTTTGTTTTCTTACTCATTTACTTTCTTTTTTTAATCTGATTTTTCTTGTGCAGCAAAAGAATTGTATAAATATGTTTATACATATTGGATTTCACATATACTTTAACATGTTTAACATAGATTGGATTGCTTGCCATCTAGGGGAGGGAGTGGGGGGAAGGAGTTCAAAATCTGAAACGCAAGGCTATGTAAGGGTCAGTGTTG
>JAJPUD010033737.1:0-11195 GCA_023553655.1 Myrmecobius fasciatus
AAGAAGAAATAGATAGCCAAACTATACTAGTGGGGGATCTCAACCAAAGGTACATGGACCTCCTCTATCCTCCACATTCCAATTATTTCTGCTTTCCATCCCAGATATTATAGATTTCTCAAACCATTAGAAGGATTAAAGGATTAAATAGAACTAAGGTCACAGGTCTTCTTGTTGTTATTGTAGAGTCAGGAAAATCAGATGAAGTGTATTGAGAAGAGGTGCCTTCCCTCCATCTCAGCATCCTGGCATGTATCATAGTAGCTGACTACTGGTCTCATCAGGCACTGGAGTCTGTATTCCTTGGATGTGATCTGCTTCATCTTCATAGAACTAGCCTCAGACAGTTTCTCTTACTGGCAGAGAATCCTATCTGGTGGCCACCCCGCATGAAGTATATACACAAACCCCCAAATCAGATGTTATACTGCATAATGAACAGAAACAATTTTTAAGTGGAAAAAGGGAGGGGAAAAAGAATCATATCCTTTATTTCCCAAGTACAGATTTTGTTTTTCTCTGCTGTAGAATGGATATCCTTCAAAACTCATTTATCAGAGAAGGGCATGATGATGATGAGAAATACCATTCCAAATCTCTCTTTGTCCTCATGTCAACAATTCTTTCTTGTAGTAATCCCAAATTCATCAATTATCTCTAATAGGTTTAATTATCTTATCTATGTAGAAGATGTATGTAAAGAAGATGTATACAAGCATATAGGAGGCATTATATAAATGTTAGCAATTTGTACATATACATATATTTATTTACATATAAATGTACATATATATATGTGTGTATATATATATATATATATCTCATTTGTGTGTGATATATACATGGATACATGCAAACACACATATACATATCCAGCTTCAGTTTCTTCCCTGAAACTGCCCCTGCATCTCATATCATCTACTGGAATATGAAACTAAATATTCCAGGGGCATCTCAAATCCAGCACTTCCAAAACTGGACAGTATTTTTCATTGATATTCCCTCATCTTCTAAAAATCTCTAACAATAGGTCACTCAGTGAATAGAGGACCACTCATAGAGTCAGGAAAACCTGTGCTCAAAACTGGCCTCACACACTTACTAATTGTATGACTTTAGGCAAGTCATTAAACCCCTTGTTTTCCTCATTTTCCCCATCTGTAAAATAAGAATAATAATAACACCTCCCTCCTAGGATTGTTATGAGGACAAAAAGCTGTTACTGTGTTTTTTCTTCTTGCTATTGTTTGGGTTCTTGTTCTTTTCATAGTAGTAGTAGTAGTAGTAGTAGTAGTAGTAGTAGTAGTAGTAGTAGTAGTAGTAGTAGTAATTGTAGTAGTATTGTCAAAGAAACCCTAACCTTTAGCTTCATAACCTTAGCATTATCTCCATATCTTTATTATTCTTCACTCCATGCATACCATCAGTTGTCAAATTTTTCTCTTTCTACCTCCACAATTTCTTTCTATTTTGGCTCCTTTCCCCCATTTACATAACTACCTTACATCCATCACCTAGATTATTGCAAAGGTCATCCTGACTCAAATAGATGCCCTCTCTTCTCTATCCTCTCTATACTCTACCAAAGTAAGTTCTCTTATTAACAGATCTGTCTACACAAAAGACATATGTGAATTCCATGCTCAATCTACTCCCGTGACTTTTTATTCAGGGTGAAATATATAGCCTGGGCCAAATTACATTACCTCTCTAGTTTTCTTAGGCATTATATCCTTTTACTTCCTCACCTGCACCCTGTAATCCATTTAACCTATCAATTTTGTTATTCATTCTATTTACTGTTGCTGAGCTTTTGCACTGTTTCTTCCCCATTCTCAAAATGCACTCCCTCCTTATCTCTACTTTATAGAGTTTCTCTCTTCATTATAATTCAAGTATTATTTACCTTATAAAATTGTCCTTGATTCCTACATTGGATAATGCCTTATTGCTTGCATTCTTCTACCTAGCATATATTTGTATTTGTTATCTTTGTTTTTCTGTTAAATATACTTACCTCTGCATTCTCCCCCACACTATTAGAATATCATCTCCTTTCAAGTAGGGTGCATTTTGTTCACTCTATTTGTGTCTCCAGCTCCTTACACAATGACTGGAATGGAACAGAAATTTTAATAAGTGTTTGAAGATTGATTGTTGTTTGAAGAAAGAATGTTCACATATTTATATACTGAAATCCATGTAACTGCATGTGAAAGTAGTTCTAAAAATTGGTATGAGTAAAATAAGTCCGAGACCAATCACCAAACTCCATTCAAAGGGAAACCAGATTAATCATATGCATTTTAAGGTCTTTATTCTAACCCTTTTAATGAAATTATACCTAAAGTTCCTTGTACATGAACTCATACTTCAACCAGTGTGAGACTTCTTCGATAAATCTGTCTGATTTTCCTGAAAGGATTTATAATCCAGCCAATATGGTACATTTGGAATGTGTTACAGAAAGGACAGATTTACGGGAGACAATCTGCCTTCATGATGATTCCATATTGTGGCATTTCTCGTCCATATGGATCAGTAAGACTTGGATAGCAGGCATTTGACCTTCAAAATCATGCAAATACTACACTAGACTTCTAATCTTACAGCTGGGAAAGGCAGTGCTACTTTTCCAGCATATTCAGGAGGCATTGATTAAAATACAATTGGACTTATGAAATTATTGAGATTTTTCATGTTCTTTTTTCCAGGGGATGATTTGGGCTTTTTATTCCTTTCATTCCCACCTCCCCCCTCTACAATCCCTCCTCATCTTCATCCCTTCTGGCTAGCATTTGCTCATTAGAAAGAAGGATTCATTTGCTGATCATTTAAGAGAGAAGTTGTAAATTCAGAGCTATCGGCTAACTATAAATGAGATTTGAAATCTTTTCTCAATTAATCTTAACTAACAATTTATGAAAAGGTCTGAGAGTGGCTTTCTGTCAGCTGCATTAGGAGACTACGTTTTCCCACTAAGAAACCTTGATCATGCCAGATATAATCAGACTGTTTATCTGGCAATGTTAATTTTCTGGGTTTACAGTATAACAATTTGCCAAAATTATTGGAACAGAATTATGAGAAGTTCTAGAGTCAGCCAATTTTTTTTTTAATTTAGGAATTCAGTGCAAAATGGTTTCATATTTTCTAAAGAGTGCTAAGACAGTGCTTGAACAAAAGACATTTGCCAAAAAATAAAGAAAAAAAAAGAAAAAAATCTGAAATATACTGTAATGAGAGTTTTGATGTTATCCCTATTTATTTTTTAGGGCTCTGAGATCCCTACTGGTAGAGGCAGACCAGAAGCATCTGTAATTATTCCTGACACCAGAATCTGCCAAATCAAAGGTAGCACACAAAACTCCACAATCCAGAATAATCTGAGTAAACTGACTGCTTTCAAAAAGTCAGACTAGGGTTTCTACTCATAATTACTTCAGCTTCTGGTACCATAGAACTAGGACTGTCCATAAAATCTCTAAAAGGGGACACTGGGATGCACAAGTTTGCATGTACTTGGGATGTCAGTTAAAAATAGGAGTAAATCTGTTCCCTTCCTACTATTTTGTACAAAGCCATCTGAACACTGACTTCCCAGTAAATGATCAGTATTGAACTCAAGGCATATTTTTCTTCCTCCAGATAAAGAAATGATCTTTTAATGAGGCAGGGTCATGTCATTTAAGACATTTTTTTATTCTATTTCTAATGGGAAATTTGTTACCTCATCATAACTTGGTAAAATTGAGACAGTTTTAAATTTGGAATTTCTATTGCTTTCTTTACAGTAATTTTTTCATTCTTGTTACTGCATTGCACGAGCATTAAAATAACATGTTAAGTAGCTATCTTGAGGTTTGAAGAAAAAAAAAACACATGCGTGTTGGGCCTCCCATAATTTAGCTATCCTTTCCTAGGAGCTTCAAATTTCTTAGCCACACTGAGCAAATGGCACCAGAAAAATTAAGATTATGCCTTTTTCTGACATCCTGGACCTTCTTCTCTTGATTATACATACATTTTTGGACATTTCATAGGTTTAAATGGCCTTAATATCCTGTGCACATAGGCTTTTGTTGCAGCCCTTCCTTATTTTAGCAGGTCAAGTCCTTACAGGTGACTGGCTACTAAATTCTGAGAATTAATGAAGGTTTTCTAGCTTGGTTGTTGGTGAATCCCCTTTCCAATGTATTACTCCTTGATTATCAGTCCTAATTAGCTTTTATTCTGAACATGTAAAATAAAAATAATTGATAAATAAGCATCACTTTTCCTCATTTAATAAAACACCCCTTGTACAGAGCTATACTCCCCTTATTCACACAAAGTTCTGAGGATGTGTATGAAATTGTCTCAAATTTAGAAATATCATGTTGCCACAGTGTTAACTCACAACTAATGATTACTAGAAGTCTTTTTTTTTTCCAGTGGTGAAAGCCTTAAATATTTTCCTTTAGGAACTCTATGCTGTACCTAATTAGGATTATGTACGTGGACTTCACCCTACCCAAAACTTCTCTTGAGAGCATTTAAATCTAAATGAATTTTAGGTCATTTAAAAGGTGATATAGCACAAAAGTTCTCTCTGATCACTCAAAGAATCTGAGAAATGGATAACAGGACTTCGAATAAAGGGGAAACTCTAGGCAGGAACCTAACCAAGACAGGTGCTTGCAAAATTTAATGACTCAATGTACCAACCTATCCATCTTAATAAGTTGTGTCCTTTTCCTTTCCATCATTCTTTCTATAGGTCATCTTTCTTATATGATTCAAAATTGTCTTTATTTGTATCATAATTCTCAACATATATTAGATGTTTAATCAACTCTTCTTGATTTTAAAATATTCCCAAATGTCCCTGTGTTGAGATCCTGAGTAACTAGGTAGAGTTGGCAGAGAAGGATTAAAGTACTGATAACATTACCCTCTGAGAACTGCATGGGCATGATGGGGATCAGTTTAACCTTATAGTTCTTCCCTCAGGGGAGCTCTTGGGTATCTCCACCTTACTATGTTTACTCAGAAATCTAAGTTATTTCGAACCTTTGAGATTAAATTTCCCCTATAAATCTGTTCATGGTTTAAGCTATTTTTGCTGAATTCCTTTTGGAGTTAAAGCCTTCCATGGTACTCTATTTCATGGTATCTTCCTCCCCCCATGCCATGTAGTGTCTCTTCTCTCATCACTCATGGTGCCTTTCTCCTTCATATAGCTAACTAACTCTTTTAGGGTTTTAAACTGCCTCTAAGAATTTGGCCTGCCAGCTAAGAACATACTCCAACTTTATGGAGTATTCTCTTTCTCCTAATGAGTTCCACTAGGGAATTTGACTTTTCCTTTGCTAATTGTTAAAACATCTGCCCTTGCTATGTGCTCTCCCAACTCTATTTCATATTTACCATTCCTGGTGTCTATTGTATCTCTTCATTTTCTCTGTAACGTCTTCTCCTAAATAACCTACCTTTTGCAAAAGAGAATGGCCATTGTGAATTCTTCACATGAACAAACCCCAACATGTAGTGCCTATATCAATCTCATCATTTGGTACTAAACCTCAAACACATCATTTGGTACTGAAATTGCTGTCTTAAAACATATCATTTGCCCTCCTATCTTCTGGAATTCACTCCTTCACCAACTTTATCCCATAGAAATACAAACTTTTCCAGTACATATCTGGTGTCTTTAGCAGAATTTTTCTAATTTCTTCTCAGTTAAGAGTGTTTTCTTCTTTTTAGGATCATTTTGTTTACACTTAGTAATTACTTACTTTTATGTTCCAATCAGTTAACAAAGCAAATGCTTAAACTAGTAGCTACACAGTGAATGTTTGTTGAATTGAATTTATATTTTTAAATTGAATTGAAGTCAGTAGCTGTTGAGCAGCTAGGTGATGCAGTGAATAGAACAGCAGCCCAGTAGTCTGGAGGACTTAAATTCAAATACAGCCTCAGTTACTAGCAGTGAAATTCTAGGTAAGTCATTTTACCCTGTTTACCTCAGTTTCTCATTTGTAAAATAAGTTGGAGAAAGAAAAGGCAAACCACTCCAGACCTGACTGAAATGATTTAAGAAGAACACCAAAAGTGGGTTGTAAATTTGGACTAAACAGTTATCAGACTTTGCAAACAAATGTTCTGAGAAATAGATGAGCCAGGAGACATTAGAAGGAAAGAAGATTTTGACATAGTTGACTTAGGATATTTATGGAGAAATTTTACTTATTGCAATTTGGAGGTGGATGGAGATGCTGTAAGATTTCTGCCTCTAACAAATAGAAGAAACATGAAAGCATTTTTTATCTTCCCTGGCAAATTCCAGAAATATTTTCTTATTGGATTCAGATATTTGAAATCCATTAGACCTGGATTGCACAAAGCACTTTTTTCTGCTCCAAACAAAATGAATCATGGGCATAGTACAAGTTCTTTTCTACAAATGCAATGTAGGACAAAACAGAAGCAAGTAAGAGATGGAAATGAAAAGATCTGGAAGCTTTCCTCCTCCATTGTATGGCTTAGTAAGTAAACAGCATGGACCTCCAACTATTAAGAAAATCCTCAAGCATGACCCCTTGCCATTCTAGATTGCCTTGGGTAAACATTTGTTAGAAATGGGTATAATCTATTTAATATGATCTAGTAAGGTCTTAGCATTGGAGGAAAAAAACTTGTTCTCAAAGACTAGAGAAGTATTTAATGAGAGTAAATAAAACAAAACAAAAATAGCATTTGGATGCTTCCATGTGCTAGAAGTACCCTAGAGGGTTTTCATTATTATTATAATCAGTAATGCTTAGATCTCTATGTTTCTGTTGATACATGGGAATTATATTTCTAATTCCCATTACAATTAACACTGTAGGCCCCTTGGAGAGCAATTTGTTTTCTGAATTAAAAAGAATTCTTTCATTTTTATTTGAATGAGAGCTCTGGTTATTTCTCTTTATAATACATTATAGTTTGCCATGGGAGTTTATAAACAAAATGATGAGCAAAAATAACAACAGCAAAACTTCAGGAAGGCTGCCAGAGACTTGAAAACAAATAATTGTAAAACACAGAATTGGAGATACAACTTTATAAAATTCTTAGTGAATGTGGAAGGTATCAAGTAATCTTCATTAGTCAAAGGCTTAATGTGATCTTAGCACAATAGATGGAACACATTGCTAGATCTACAACCTCATGAACTGACCCAGATTTAAGCATCTGACCACAGCCATTGAAGATTAAGGCAAAGACAAAGAATGAAAAAGAGCTTTATAGGATATTTCAGAGAGTACCAGAGTTTTCCCCCACCCTGTCTTTAAAAAAATAATGCTACTACTGGAACCATACTACTACATGTGAACCATGGATAGGAAAAATGAAGGAAATTTGGCTCCTCCTGTTTGAACACTAATATGCTGGTTTCTTACACTGGACAGGTTGCTCTACTTAAAATCATCACTGTTGATGGCATGAAAACTGATAACATAACAAAAGAAAAATTGTTGAATATTTATTCTGTTTTGGAGCATTGTTTTTCCTATGGAAGGAAAATGAGCTTTTCCCTGAAAAGTAAGAGAATGCCTAAAAGGGACTTTTACTCACAGTATGAACCCTTTAAACTGACTGAGGAAGTCAGTTTACTTGGCCACAATGAGATAACATCCTTAAGTACTGAGAGAATTGGAAGGTGTGAGTCCTGAACCACAGATCCTGATATTTGTAAAAAATCAATGAGAATGGAGAGGAACATCAGATTACAAGAAGGAAAGAGTCTAATTTTCAAAAAATAGAAAGGAACAGATTTTGAAAATTACAAGTCAATAAAGTTTACTTTGGGGCAAGTAGGTAGACCAATGAGTAGAATGCTGGACCTAGAGTCACGAAGGCTTATTTTATTGAATTCAAATCCAGCCTCAGACATTGACTAATTGTGTGACACTGGTTAAGTCACTTAACCCTGTTTGACTCAGTTTCTTCACCTGTAAAATGAATTTGAGAAGGAAGTGGCAAATCACTCCAGTATCTTTGCCAAGAAAACTCCAAATGTGGTCATCAAGAGTTAGACATGACTGAAAGGACTGAAAAAGACCATCACCAACAACAGTTTGCTCAATTCTCAGAAAAAAATCTAGAAAGTATCATTAAAAAGATGTCTTCCCTCCTCATACAAACACATATTCAAATTCAGCAGTTTTCTATTACCTCTATAATGAAATTTAAATTTCTTTCTGGACTTTTAAAGTCCTTAATTTGGTCCCCTCTTATCTTTTCAGTCTATTTACTTTTTTCTTCTTTATATATTCTGTAATCCAAAACATTCCATCCGTAACTCCAGATAATTTTGTTGGCTGTCTACCATGCATGGAATTTTCTTCTGTTCTATCTCCATATTCTGATTTTCCTGACTTTTTATTTCTCAAAAATTGTCTCACTTTTTAATGATAGCCTTTTGTTTTCAAAATAAATGGAAAATAGTTTTCAATATTCACTCTTGCAGAGCTGTCAATTTGAATTTCTCTGATCAATAGTGATTTAGAGCAGTTTTTTTCATATTATTAGAAAGTTTTAGTTTCTTCATCTGAAAATTGTCTGTATTCTTTGCCCATTCCCTTCCAATCTTGGCTGCCTTGATTTTGTTTGTACAAAAACTTTTCAATACAATAAAATTAAAATCATTTATTTTTCATTCTATAATGTTCTTTAGCTGATCTTTGGCCACAAATTCCTTCCTTCTTCATAAATCTGAGAAGTAAACTATTCTTTGTTCTTCTAATTTGTTTGATAGTATCACTCTTTATGTCTGAATTATGAACCCATTTCAAACTTATCTTTATATAGAGCAATAAGTATGGGTCAATACTTAGTTTCTCCCATATTCATTTCCAATTTTCCCAGCAATATTTGTCAAATAATGAATTTTTATCTCAGAAGCTAGAGTCCTTAGATTTATCAAACTCTAGATTACTATAGTTACTGACTGTTGGGTCTTGTGAATCTAACTTATTCCACTGATCAACTACTCTTTTTCTTAGTAATAAGTGGTTTTAATGACTGCTGCTTTATAATATAGTTTTAAATCTTTAATAGATAGGCCAACTTCTTTTGCATTTTTTCATTAATTCCCTTGAAATTCTTGCCCTTTTGTACTTCCATATAATTTTATATATTACTGTATTTTGTATGAATATATTTATATATGTATATATGTTAATAAATATAGTAATATATATATTGCTATAATTTCTAGGAAGTTGGATTAGTATGCACTGAATGAGTAGATTAATTTAGATAGAATTGTCATTTTATTATATTAGCTCAGTCTACCCATGAGCACTTTATATACTTCCAATTGTTTAGATCTAAATTTATCTTTGTAGAAAGTGTTTTATGACTATATTCATATAGGTCCTGGCTTTGTCTTGGCAGGTAGATTCCCAAATATATGCTATCTGTAGGTATCTTAAATTAAATTTCTCTTTCTATCTCTTGCTGTGGGACTTTGTTGATAACATATAGAAATGCAATTGCTTATTTGGATTTATTTTATATCCTGCAACTTTGCTAAAGTTGTTAATTATTTTGGTAGTTTATTAGTTGATTCTCTATGATCCTCAAAATACACCAAAATTTCATCTATAAAGAGTGATGATTTTTTTCCCTCATTACCTTCTGTAATAGCTTTAATTTCTTTTTTGTCTTATTGTTAAAGCTAACAATTCCAATACAAAATTAAATAGTAATGGTGATAGTGAGCAAACATTTCACACCTGATCTCATTGGCAGTGCATCTAGTTTATCTGTATTACATAGGATGCTTGATGATGGTTTAAGATAGATGTTATTTATTTTTTAAGGAAAACTCCATTTATTCCTATGTTTGCTAGTGATTTATAATAGGAATAAGCATTAAATTTTGTCAAATGATTATTCTGCATTTATTGAGATAATTATATTATTTCTGTTAGTTTGACCATTGATATAGTCAATTATGCTCATAGTTTTCCTAATTCATGTCCCATCTTCTGAAAGAAAACTTGTCTTCAACTACTTTGAGCTGGAAATCAGTTTTCCTTCAAGGACTCAGCATCCCAGGTTTATGTATGGTAAGATTTAATGAATTCAGAGACCATACATTGCCTCTTTTCCCATGGTCACAGAAACCACTCATTTGTATGTATATTAAAGGTACATCTCTGTGTTGCTGTACTTCATTTTTCATTCCTTATTTTTTGAAATATATCTCTTATTTCATTAAACATTTCCAAATTACATGTAAACATTCTAACAAATTTTTTTCTTTGATTTTGAATTCCTAATTCCCTTCCTGAAACCCACCAATACCCCACTTTGTAAAGGCAAGGAATTTAGTATAATTTATATATGTGAGATCATGCCAAACATTTTACATTAGCCATGTTGTGAAATTAAACACAAACTCCTTCCATTCTACAAAAACAACAACAACCAAAAAAAAAACCTTAAGAAAAATCGAGTTTAAAAAGTATGCTTTAATCCATACCTAGAGCTCAAAGCTTTCCTTTTGGAGGTATATAGCATTTTTCATCATGGATTCTTTGAAATTTTCTTACATCATTACCTTGATCAGAGAAGCTATATTTTTCACGTTGATTACCCTTACAATATTCTGTTATTGTGTGCAATGGTTCTGCTCACCTCACTTCACATCAGTTCTTATAAGTCTACTTAGATTTTTTTGAGACCATCCTGTCAATTTTTTCTTTAAAAAATGTGAACATTCCTCAGTAACCAGTACTTTGCCAACATAAAAAAGCTGGTAGAAATAATTTTGTGCAAATAAGTCATTTTTCATTTTCTTTGATCTTTTTAGAATACAGATTGGTTGTAATATTTCTAGGTTAAATAATACTTGAAAAAATTCATACCTCTACCAAGTGTATCAGTGTGCCTATTTTTTCTGCATGTTCTATAGATTTTCTCATTTTCTTTTCCTATCCTGTTAGACAATCTAATGGGCTTATCGGTATGATAGTACCTCAAAGTATTTTTATTTTAATTTACCCAATCAAGCCACTCTTCAATAGATAAGTGGTCAAGGGATATGAACAGACAATTTTCAGATGATGAAATTAAAACTATCTCTAGTCATATGAAAAGTTGCTCCAAATCACTATTAATCAGAGAAATGCAAATTAAGACAACTCTGAGGTATC